>JBCEWB010098576.1:0-10619 GCA_039654565.1 Peronia peronii
GAACTGAGCTAATAAAATGAATTTATAACGCTAGCCAAATTTTCGAGCCCGCTTGGCTCTTCGTCGGGGCAATAATAATAATAATAATAATTATTATGGAGAGATTTATTTACTGATTTCTTTATTTTTTCAAAGGACTAGTTTCAGAAATGTCATAGACAGCCAACAGGATATGAATTATGAATGTAAACTCTTTGAATTAACTATAGTCTCTTCGGGATATCCGGAGCTGGTTTGAAATATTCTGTTCACAAAATACATATATACAATGAACGCGAGGAAGCAAACAAAAAACAAACAAACAGAAGAAAAGAAAAACTACACCCAGTGTTTTCCCTATGTTAGACCGTGTGCATCAATTTTCAGATTTTGAAACAGCAGTACGGAAATCCGTTTTGACTTTCCTGAATAAAAAAAAAACGCGAGCGACATGGACAGCGCTTGGGATTCCCTTCTCATAGCGTACGGTATTGCGGCAGGGCGAATACGCGGGACTGAGTGGTTGGCTGGCGATCGAAAGCGGAAGGTACAGTGTGGTGGCAGGCTGTGTGTGCGTATCGATTGAATAGCTATGGGCGATCTGGCGGCATCGCACGCCGACTGAACAGCGGTAGTACAACTTGGCTATCGTCCGCACATTCTCATAGAAGCTGGAATGCACCGTTTCCCGTATCGTATCGCAGGCTTTCATGCTGACGACGTCCAGATTCGTAATGGTACGGTGTGTTGGTATTTTCTGTTCCTTTTCTGTGTGTATTCCTTTCCAACCTGTGTTACAATTAAAGCACAATGTTATGTTTGTGCAACAGTTGAGCTGAGAAATGGCGTTAAACTATTCCAATTGTCCAACTCGAGAGTGATTGTGTTATAAACTGGCGAGGTACTCTGTAGTACAAATTACCTGTGATTGTATCAAAACCAAAGCGACTGTGTGAAGTAGATGGCTGATCAGATAATCTTTTGGCTATTACATTCTTGTGTGACAGAATTGCTTCGGTTTTTAAAAAAAATAGATGTGAATTGCACGACTGTTATTTTGATTTCACTGTCTGTCTTGCACGTTGGCTGTGATGTGAGATCAGTGCGTAGAGCTTTGGGATAATGATTTTCTGAACTTGTATGTGCAAACTGAAGCAATAGAGCAGGTGTTGTTCTTAAATTGGCTTAATATGGCAAACCAGAAGGTCTTTATCTGGTATTGGTTTCCCTGACAGATTTATTTTTTGTCAATGCTTAGAGTCAAAACTGGGGGTTTTATTGCATTTCTCTCTCGCAACTGGTGAACTAATGATTTTGGCTGAGACTACCGGCTAACACTGATTGTTGCTTATGGACATTAGCGCGAGTGAGAAGATCGTGTGGTCAAATTGTCCTGCAATGCTTGTGTCTCGAAATAGACGGGAAAGGATAGAAAGATGAAGGTTTAGGAGTTCCGAATACATTCCTTTGTAGCTATTTTTAGACACTTGGATATATTGACCTGTTTACATTCCCGAGCACGGAAGTAACGGGTGTTTTTATTGGCTGGATCATGTGTGAGACAGATTTAGTTCGGTAGGCCGGGAAGTCAGCGCTTGGACCAGATCTAATGACAGATGTCATCAAACGCTGATCGTGATGCCATATGGTACTGACCTCTTGGTTTAAACAGGTTGCTGAAAATATTCATCACTTATTGATTTTTTTCCCTGCGTTGATATGTTGAACAAAGTAAATCAGTCGTGTGGAAGGCTTGAGAGAGACCTTTGTGTTATAGCTCTTAATATTTAGATAGCTGAACTTTGAACCGCAACAAATGTTTGTGGAATGATACAAATTTCATATATTTCAAATTATGTCTAAATAATACTTGAAGACAAAGTTAATGGAAACTGGGAACGAGGGGATCGCACTGGTTGAGGAAAGTATGAACAGATCTGTACACAAATGGCAGAGCTGAATATCATGGCGGTTTTTTGTTTGTTTGTGTTGGGGTTTAACGGCACACCAGCACGATTACTGCTATATTGTGCCAAACACGGTAAGATACGTTTACATGTCAAGAAGAAAGAAAGCGGGACAGGAGCAAGGAGAGAGAAGAGATGTCTCCCCTGAAATGTCGAGGATGGCTCTCCATAGGATACATCCCACCGATGGTGGACTTACACCGCCTGCAGGTGGGAGAAGAGAATCTACTTATAAACCCCGGACCCCTGGGGGGGGGGGGGGGTCTAGAAGTAATTGAAGTAGTGCAAGAGTACAAATGAAAATTGTAGCAGTTTTAGCAGTAATTGTAGCACATGGGGCGCGTCAGAACAGTAGCTTACTGTCAGTGACAAATTGCATACACACTGTTGAAGACCGTCTTTACATGGATAGCTTTGCACCCATACCTAGAGTTCTGTGTTTTGCAACACGACAACAGTAGCGACCACTGTGCGCGCGATAAGGTGACATACATGTTTATGAATGACAACAGTGTAGGCGTGTAAACCACGGTCTAAATATGTAACCGCTTTCCTTATATGGCCTGTGGGCGGCGCAAAAGTTCGTGATGTCACGCTTTCTATTCAGCGAGGTCTTTTACCTGTATTCAAAAGGTTACCTGTACCGGCACTATCTGTGCCGATAGCTACGTCATAAGGTGTGGATTTTCTTGGGGAGTTTTCAAGTGGGATTTAAACTCAAGCCAAGTAGTGTTGTGTGTATTCCGGTAAGCTACTGGTATGGGATTGGCCATTAAGTTTTAATTGGTACGGATCTGTTTCTCTTCACATGTGTAAACGCATTTGACCAGTGTTGGAGGTTGTTTAAGGTTTAACAATAACAGTGTGGTTGAACGTGTAGAATATAGAGATATTTATTGTAATGGAATACAGGGCTTTTAGTTTTAATTGTAATTTCATTGTGTCACGGTAGAGATGATAAAATGATGTGTCGAATCCACGCTGGATGTGCTGGTATTGTGCCTGAGTTATCTGTCATGTTAATAAATGAAGTGGCTTTGAGCTGTTACACTTTTCATGGGGATTCTGGATAATAAAATATATCATTATATGTCACAGATCGTTTTCTATTGTGGTATTTGAGGGATAATTATCAGTGATGTGAGAGTGACATGATATTTGGTGAAGTAAGTATGTGCTGTTGGTGAAACAATCTGCCAATGGAAGACTTCCATCTTGAGCATCTGAATCTGATCCGATAGGATCTCTTCAGATGTGGTTTTCAGTTTGTCACGGTTAAATTGATTATATTCTTCTCGGTTCCCTTATATTATTTGTTTGAGCCAGTGCTGAATAGGAGTTTTAACGCCGATGCCCAGGTTGGACATCTTCCAGAATCGGTTTTGTGAATTCTCATTCACTCAGTAGACGGGGTACGGGAAGAGATGGGGAGAGGGTGTATTTGAGTAATCGTGTTCTTTCTATGTAACAGTTCTGTACGTTGCATTCCTGCCGTACCAGCCGGCTACTGTCATTTGTGTAAGACGTGACAGAGGATTATCAAAGTCCCCGTTCCAATGGGAAATAAATCCTTGAATAATAGGGATGGTTATTTGCCTTCCCGAAATGGAAGACCTTGCCTACATACAGTACTGTGAAGAAGTCATCATCGGCACGCTAGGACATCCTACCCGGTCGGGCGACATTTTACTGTACTCGAGATATGTTCGATGTAACCCTAAACTTACCCTTATGACTTTGTCACTCAGCTGCATTCTGTTAATTAACCGTCACAGTCCAGAGGGACAACTTTGATACAAAATCAGAAATGACGTTAAAAAAACAACAACTGAAAGCTAAGAGTGTCTTGCTTTAAAATTTAAAAGGTCTCTAGGTGTGATTTAAGATCAAATTTTATTATTATTATTATATTATTATTGTTATTATTATTATTATTGCTGCTGTTATTATTATTACTACTTTCATTAGCCTGTGGTGCACACGTTCCAGTGTTAGGGCTATAAAGGTCTCGCATCAGTGCGTTCGGAAGAAACGGACCAAGTGAGACCCTCCATTATGTCAGTCACGTCAATGTTTTTGTTAACCAAAGTCAACGTATTTTTCACCAGGTGTAGATTCCGATGAGTAAGCGTTTGTAATGTCAGCAAGGCTTATGGAGAGAGAGGGGGATTGTCCACAAGGATTGAAATAGACTCTGCACAGCTGAGCGATTCTCTTTGATTCTCTTGGTTGACGAGAAAAAATGTGTGTTTTGTCAGTTAGGAAGTCTTGCATTTCCCCCAGGGTAGGATGACGTGTCTGAAAGGCATTTATATCTATGTGGTTTATAGTCGAGCTGGGTGCTATTGGCAAAGTTATAGAAATTTGACGAGCTTTACGGCACAGGTGGGCAGGAAAATTTACACATTATGATTATATACAGAATTAATTGTTGTTGCTTATGGATCATTTCCTCGGTAGTTCTTTAAAGTTCCCCACGTACTGATATAAGAATCGCGGATCTTTATTAAATATTGTAAATATTGAATGTACTTTTTTTTTTTTTAACGTAATACAAGTCCAACTAACGGTCGTTTAATTTGTTTTCATGTTTGTTTGTTTGTTTTTGCGGCATCATTGAATTGTTTTAGTTTCTGTTAATTTTGTCGTCTGTCCTGGAGAGAATGGAGAGAATTTATAAATATTCATGTACAACCTAACATAGAACAGACATTTACCTGACAGTGAGACTTTACTTTGGTCTCCATAAAAGCTCTATGTTTTGTATTATTTACATCGCTCATGACCATCAGTGCCTGGCTCAGTGGGAAAGTCCATAAACTCTAAATAAAATAGTACAGTATATTTAATCTCTGATGGTGAGAGGGGGGGAAATGGGTGGTTAATTAGGGCGGAAATTTATGTGGCAATGTCCAAGTCATTTTTTTTGGTGGTTTTAAGAAAAGTCAACAAACTTCTATCGCTGAATCATTAAGGCGTCCAGCTTTTGCCTGTTTCTTGTTGTAGATGAGCTTTAGAACGTTTTACCAGTGACACACGGCTTATGTGCAGGACACAGTAGTGTTAATTCAGAACCTCATTAGGACATTTTGTGTTAAGATCTGTGACAATATTCATGGAGACGTACGGTGAAGCTAACAGAGGATGCAAAACAAGACAAGTCAACTTATTAGCAAACTGATAGGGGTAATAAACATACCGGCCGGAAGCGTTTGGAAAAGGGGGGGTGGGGGGGGGGGTACGATTTTATTGTTAGATTTTTATCTGGTAAATTGCTAATTAAGCTTAAGCTGGTCGTGACCAGGTGTTTCACGATCGATCCCATGGCCCCAAGTGGTAGTTTGGTCGTTGATCTGCGCACTCAGTGATATTTGGTCACACGCCAAAATGTGATTGTGTGGATATAACATGAGCGTAACGTGTAACACGTTAACCACTTTGTTGTTGTTCTGTGGGCACACTCGGTGATGTTGGTGACTCGCCAGTCATAACTTTGTATGATGTATACAACGTGAATGTAACATATTGTAATACTTTAGTGATCGTCTGTTCTCAGTGTTCTGCAGGCGATACACGTGTGCGAAGAGTAAAGCTAGGCTCACCAGTTTCATGTGTAACGGTGTATCAAAAGCTCGCCCGTGTCTGTGGTATATGATCTGTGTGTGTGTTACGTGGAACGGAGGATTCCCCACCTTTGATGTGTACCGCGCATGGCCGGTGTTGCCAAGAACGTGCCATATGTCATGTGTAATGCTGAAAATAAGGCTCGCCTTGTGTATGGTATTATGACGTGTTTGTTACTCGTAACACTTTCGATGTGTGTCGCGTATGTTAGGTGTTACCGAGAACTTGCCTCATGCCATGTGTAACACCTTTGTAACGTCTAGCCTGGTTCTGGTCTCAATACGCCTTTCAACCTCCTCTGGGATGATTATCTCGGCGGTCATTTAGCCCGATCACTCAAATACCTTTACACCCTCGTCACCTTCCCGCAAGAGATCCCTCGACAGTTATACCCGAGTTACTAGAATGAGCAGCTTTTGGTTACATCCTTTTCTAATGCTAGCATTATCAGGTCATCAACAAATTCGTTTTGTGGTCATAGTTAGGGACAGGTAAAGAATGTCATTGAAGAGGGTAACAGGATCCAGTAAGGGGATGGCTAGACAAGATAGC
Organism: Peronia peronii; assembly: GCA_039654565.1. Lineage (NCBI taxonomy): Eukaryota > Metazoa > Mollusca > Gastropoda > Systellommatophora > Onchidiidae > Peronia > Peronia peronii. The sequence continues at coordinate 6,123 of JBCEWB010098576.1, forward strand.
CGCAGTGGTCAGGTGAGGGATAATAATTTACTGGGTGGACGCAACGTTAACAGAATAACTTCTACAACCTAATGTTACGAACATGGTACAGTTTAGTGAGGCTGAGCATAGATGAAACTTTGAATACACATAGTTGATGTGAAGAGATGGGTACAAAATAAAGATTTTTGTTACCGACCAATATTTTGTCAGTCATAATCATGTTATTGTATAAGTTAGCTGATATTCAAGATTGCTGTTCTTGTTCTATCGTTTCTTTTACACGCTTACCTTAGGTACTCAGCGAGTTAATTAACTAGGATCTAGATGTAGTGCAGTACAGAAAATGATTGTCTAGCCGAGCCCCAACGCAAGGTTGAGCAATTCAGTTTAGCCAGCGGCTCGTACAATATGAGACATGATTACGCATTATTTCAGTCGGGATGTTATGAACCAACTTTCCCGTCACACGGGACATCCCATGACATCATCTGTGTCACATCTCCGTATTTAGTAGTTGGTGACACAGCGGAAAGTTGGCTGGCTGGATGGCGAGGGGGTTTCAAACCAAAACACCTTCCAGTGGTTAACTTCACCGCCGAGATAGCCGGTCACAGGAATGCGGTATGCGCGACTTGAATGTTCGTTGTTGTTGTTTTGTTTTAGTGTACGACTGTTGGCACAGGAGATTGAGGATTTGCTATAAAAGGTTGGCCGTTACACCTTTAATTTGTGACAGTTTCTGTATGAGAAGCATATGGATCGGCTCGGAAAAGGATCAGCATAGTTATCTGTTTGGAGACAGGTCTATGATTACGTCTTTCAGCCTCCTGGTGGAGGTTATCTCGTGGTCTATGATGAATATTTATATAGTTTTTACTTCGCCTTGTGTGTGTCTGTTGGAGGAAGGGCATGGATATCACTGTACTGCGGCCAGTCAAACAAGATCGTTTAGTGACATATGTTCTTGATTTCTTAACGAGGCGACCAAACTTTAACGTTTGCAATGCGCCTAACTTATTCTTGCTGTCTTCCTGTCGATAGAAGAAATTAAATTGTAATGGACGTCGCTATATATTCTTGGAAATGCTTATTTTTATATTACCGAGCGTACTACGGAGAAAAGATAAAGAAAGAAAGAAAAAAAGAACTGCTGAATAAGATTAGGAAATAACAAGTACACATTTATTTTGCACATAGGGTATGTAGGCGATTGTTTCTGATTTGGTCACAAAATTAAGTTTGTCTCACATTTTGTTATATTTGTTACCATGGATTTCAGACTAGGCCACTCTGGCTGCGTTGATGGTAGATAAAATTTCGTGTAGTTTAGTAAATTGAATTTAGTGTTAGAATTGAAGATCTGTGGCCGAGGACGATGTGTGGATAAAACATGATGTGAAACATGCATAGAAATACACATAGTCTGTATGTGGCTGTAGTTTATTGTATTAAGCAGGGAAGACCGATAATTGGACCTACCACTGGGTAACGTTTTACTTCTTATTTTGATCATTCAGAGTTTTATGAACCCCTTATAAACTGAACTGAATTAGGTAAGGGATAACTTACCTGGCCAGTACCTGTACTGTAGGCATATTATAGCTATATGAAGACTGCCTGTGGAAAAATCTGGAACAAGAACATTTATATATTCGTATTATCTCATAATTGTCCGAATGTAGACAAGGAAACTGGAACTATTCAAGGCTTTGGTAACTTGTACATAAGACAGAAATCATACAGAGTTCTCTGATCGAGTAATATATCTGAAAGTTGTGTGAGGTTTGTGACTTGTAGTGACAAAAGGAATCAGACACGAGGCCATATTCTGTATGTGGAACAGTTGATGGTGGTTCCACTTTTATGACGAGAATATAAGACAGGACATAATTGAAATAAATTGGAACTGTAGGGAAAAACAGCGGTGTGGAGTATTATTCTGGTGTGGAATAGACAAGGTTTGCAGAGCGCTGTGGGTGTCAACATTTCCATCAGTGTGTACCGAGTGCAGATATTGTCCAAGGAATACTCATCACCACAGAACAGTCACCATGCGAGCTGACAAAGGTAGGTAGGGTGGATCTACTTGTACTGACTGACGGTAAACTGACAGTGTATTTGAACAGTGTGGAGTGTAAATGTCAGATCAGATACTTTGAATTGACAAACTGGTGTGTGTCATGTCAGCAGAAAGAAAGAGTGAAGTTTCTTTCTTCTTGTCTGTCTGTCTCTGATGCATCCCTCCCTACCTCTCTCTCTCCCGCCTTCCCTTCCTTCCTCCTTCTCCCTTCTTCCCATCTGTCTCTCTCCCTCCCTACTTCCCCCTCTCTCTCACTCTCTCTCTCTCTCTGTCAGTCACTTTCTCTCCCCAGATCTGTTAGTATATCACCCTTCTTAGACGCATTCAGACTTAACTTCTACAGAAATGTGTAACTCAAACCCCATCCCTTCATCGACCAGCTCCCGTATCACTCTATGCTGACAAAAAGTGGAGCTAAAATTTGCAGCTGGAAATTCCCTGCGCCAGCATAAATCTCTCTCCTGTAGACATTTCTGTCTACACATAACACACTCTGTAACACACTCCTCGCCCAGTCTGGCATGGCATGTTGGACACAGTGCACACACACTCATTGGATTGATGAGGTCAGAACTCTCAATGCGATCTGCTGTCTCGCTATTCTGATATAGTTCTGCTTAATTTTTGATAGACCTTTCAGTCTTTTGGGCATAAGATCATCTCGGCTTTGATATAGTTTTGAATAGATTTGTAATCCATTTACATCGCCATGTCTGTTTGTACCGGCAGTTTATTAAATTTGTCATTTCACATTACATTTTGGCCTAGGCAGTGTTGTGATCTGCTGACTACATACGCATAATTTCAGTAACAATGTGAATATAAAGGCTTTCACACATCTAGCAACGGTTAATAGTTTGATATACTGCTGGATATTTCCGAGGGACAGATAGAGCGATTCCCCAAGAATCTGTCCAGGCAATGAAGTGATGAAAACTACATTAATCCAGGTCACCAGCCACCCGTATGATTCCTGGTTACAAGCCTACATCCAATAGCCCACTGCTCAATCCGCCAGATGAATTACTAATAGAGCTCACCGCTAATTCCAGTGATGGAGGTAGAACCTGTGATACAGGAATGTAAATATTTCAGCCCCATGAAAACTTGGACATGGCATGCGAGCTGTATTGCAAAGTGCAATTTTTGGGTCTGACGTAAAGCCTATTTTGAATGTAACAGGAAAGTTTTAGTGATGACAGCGAACGTATACAGGAATTATTTTGAGTTTAGTCACAGACAGTGTCTTTGTAACTCTCGCTGTCATTCAATCTTTCTCACTTGGGGTGGACCGACGGATGGATGCATGGATGGATGGGATGGATGGATAAATAGACAGACGGGTGGATGGATAAATAGATGGACGGATGGAAAAATGACTGGATGGATGGGAAAATAGAAAGGTAGATGGACAGACAGAGAGGCAGGCAGACAAACAGATAGTTTGGGGGAGGGGGAAGGGAGCATTACAAAAAGTTATTGCGATGCTGCTGGCAATATCAAGGCCTGTGCGTACGCAAGCAACATTTAGGGGCCTGTTAAAGTTCAAACCTTTCAGGATCGCTCGTATGAAATGATGAGAAAGAACGACAATAGGGAGCAGACAGATAAATGGACGTCGGAAGAGCTGACGAAATGAGAGAAGACGAATCGACTAGTCGGACAGGAAACACACAGGGGGTGGCGTGAGGGGGGGGGGGGGGGGCTTGTTTTCCAAAAAAGGAGGGAAAAAAAATGATGACCTCACAAGAACAAAAGAACTGAAGAAATAAAGAAATGTGTGTGTGTGTGTGCATTAACCCTTTGCACGCTAGCTCCCCAAAGGGTGTGAACAAAAGACAAAGGGATGATCAACAATGCGAAGACCTGGCAGGATGGGGTGTGAGTTTCCGGCTTCACCATTAGGCAAATTACACGCATTCTTTAGAGGTGACAAAAAGCTGAGCGTTGAATTGCGTGTGAGCCAAGGGAGGGAAAATCCTTTTGTACAGCTGGTGCAACATTCTCCACATTTTTCAGTTTAATATTTCGTGTATAATATGTGCGCGGAGATCTGCTCATGTCGTGTAAGGCCATGAGATTATGTGCATGTGGTCACTGCGCTACGACAGTGGCATAGCTCAGACCTGTGCCAAAATACAGCTGGACGGCTGAGTGGGGGAGTTTTTTTTTTTAAAATGCAAAATGAAAAATGCGCCGCCAATAAGTTATGTTTTAAACCAGTCGAGTCGTAGTTGACTCATCAAAATGACATATGCTATACGTTTTGTTGTTGTTGTTGTTGTTGTTGTTGGTGGTGGTTTTTTTGTTTGTTTGTTTTTTGTCAGTATCTCAAAAATACTGCAACATCCGAATTATAGCTACTGTGACGTTATACAAGTCTTTTTTTTTTATTGAGGGGTTGGGGGGGGGGGGGGGGGGAGGGGGGGTGAGGA
>JBCEWB010098598.1:0-12212 GCA_039654565.1 Peronia peronii
GATTCATCAGTATGATTTTTAGTAAAGTAAAGAAGCGCCGGGACCCGTTCCAAGAAAAAAGATCGACTCATTTGAAAAGTCGACTCATGAGGGTTCAACTCAGGTGTAGTCGACTGTATTTATGTATATAAAATCCATTATAGCCACTGTAACTATAGAGCCACTTCACATTTTAACAGTATTTTTCTTCAGATTGTATTACCTGTCTTATTTCCATAACACAATCTCTTGTGTCCATTGATAAAGAATTTCACCTCCATCTGTAGCTTTCCACTTTCACCACCTCCCCCTTCCCCTTTGTATGTTGGGACAGAAAATGACTTGTTGTGAAAATATGATGGGCTTCTGAAAATGATTCATTTGCTCCACCTTAGTGTGTTTGTATGTTTTCTTGCTTGTTGAAGCACAAGAGCATAATTTTCTGTTTTATCTCTCTTTCATTTCAGGATAAAATTTTACGCATTATGTATGTATGGGCATTGTGTAGAGACCAGGAGGAGTTGAATCCAAGGGCAGCGTGGAAATTAATGGATATATCAGCCAGTTCTTCAGAGCAGTGGTTATAGTAAAATGTCTTAGATTGTTATGTGTAAAAATATACTGGTACCCTAGTTGGACATGTAAATATTTGCTTTGAGCCATATTGCCTATTGCTGGAGAAAGAGAAATTTGATGAATGAGGAAATTTTGCTGGCGCCAGTTTGCTTTATAGCTGAAGCTAAGAGAAATTGATTACCAGTTAGTCTTGCACAAAGTATGAATTTTTGATGCAGTATGACATGGATACTTGGAGCTGCATCAGGGGCAAAAACAGTCTGATTTGTATGCATTTTCATACAAAGATAAGGAATCGGAGGCATGCATGGAGAAGATTGTCAGATATGAGATAGTGTGAAGGCAGTGTTTTTGCAGTCTTGAACTTGTATGTCTGAGAGGATGTTGCATGTTAAAAAGAAGTGAAGTTGCAATAAGCTATGATTGAATGAAGAACATGTGCATGTAATACTAGTATACAAAGTCACTGACACAAATGTATTGATAGCATGTAGGGTAATTTCCATGGCTGCAGGTGAAATCATTTGTTCTTGCAGTGAATCAGACTATGAAACAGATGTTGTACCTATATATCAGTCTGTTTGTCTTATTCAAACATCTGATGTCCAGTTTCACTTAGCCTATGGCTGTAAACAATGTTGAAAGTGTTACAGAGACTGAAAACAAGGACTGTTGTTCTTATGGCAAATTTATTGTTCACCACAACCAACTGATCAGAACCAGACTTCAAAATGTGTTTGCAGTACCAACAGGTAACAATATCATAAACATGTTCAATGGAAACTTGATTTAGTGAGCTCACAATCCACATACGTTGCTAACATAATCTGAAAACTTTGGTTTACTGAAGAAATTCAGACAGTGAAAGGTTCACTGAAGTGATATGTGCCTGACACAGACTGAGCTTTTATAATTTTGCAGATTTGAGTGTTTAAAATGAAATAAAGAACATTAAAAGTGCATGACTGTGTTTGTTTGTTTGTTTCTTAGATAGATAAATAAAGAGAGGGTTGTGCTTGACAGTGGCATTTAAAGATTTACCTAGAATATCATGTATGAACTAAATCTTTGCCAGCCTGGGCTTGGAAGATATAGAAACTTATACATTAAAGGTTTACAATGGTGCATTCCTGTACACACAACTTAGGTGAGGGAATTATAAAATGACATGAAAATTTTAACCAACATAAAAATGATTGTCATCTTGAGAAGCAAAGACACTAACAGATACATACACATTGTGCTAATTGTAAAACTAACAGAACATAAACATTAGATTTTTTAGTAAATAAGTGAATAGAATAATATTCAACATTGTTTCCAATTAATGATGGTTTGGAAATAAATGAGAAGTGGAGAATCATTCGGAGATAATGGTTTGTTTAAGACTAAATAGTCATCTTATTTCCCACTCTTACATTTTGAAACAGCAAGAATAATGCAAATTCTATAATTTGATAAATTCCAGTTATTGGTATATAGAAGATATCCCTTTCTTTACATGTATGTTATTTCCACTTAATGAGCTGCATCTCTTTGTTGAAGGCATCCAATTTAAAATTAATTATCATTCATAGTTTGCAGGAAAGGGCTGGTGTGGTTGATGTTTATTAGTGTCATATAACAAAGCTTAAGAAGATTTACATTGCCTTCCAACTTTCAACAGTCTGTGAACTGAAATGTTGACCAGTCTCAAACACTGTCGTCAGGTTCTTAGTGTTCATGAGTCACGGATCATGTCTAAGAGCCTCAGAAATTGACTTGAGATGATCACACAATAATTGTTTCTGCTCTGTCAGACTGTCCAGTAAAATCTTGGCATGTTCCTTTAGATCTTCAATTGCTTGTGCAGCTTGGTGCTCATATGCTTCACTGTCACCAAACACTTGTGAGTACTGCAGGATCACCATTTTGGACTCCTGGCCCAAGTCACGTAAAACTTCTGAAAAATTGTTGTACCTTTGACTAGTGTGATCAGTCTCATTGTCGTTATCATCCTCCTTTGTGCATTCCTCAACCTGCCCAGTCACATTCACATCAGGTGTGTCATCGTTATGATGATCTCTTGATTTATCAGTAGTACAAACGTAAATCTTATTAGAATCGTCCACATTTGTTGTCTTATACTGTAGTTGTTCTGTGCCACATAGACATGGTTTTTTAGCAGATCCTGCTGAACTGAATGTGAGGTCAGGTTCATACATTTTCTTCTGAGAGCTCTCGAGATTGAAATGCAAATCAAATTCGGGATGATCCTGAAGTAACATTTTATATGAAAAAGAAACAAAAAAAACTTACAGCTTAAGCTTATAGAACCTGTTTATATCTTTGTAGACTGCATATTAAAATTAAGATAGATCCTCGAGAAGTGTGGGTCTTAGACGTGGATCTTTATGTAAATACATCGTCGTGCTCATAAGATAATTGCTGAAGTCAGTTCTGGACCAATCTGAATCCAGTCATTGTTGGATACTTTAAGTTTTTGCTATATACTACATCTACATTGCTCTGAATAGTGTTGTTTCAAATGTTTAATTTCCGTAAAATCTTCCATTGTTTGAAATAAAATGTAATGGTATATGATGAAATGAAATTGTTTTTTAAAAAATAGCCAAAAATGATCTGGCAATTGTCTATGAGCATGAAAATATAGCACTACATTGCAACAACAGTATTATGAAAGAAAGAAAGGTGTAAACTGATGAATGGGCCATTATTGTCATTACAAATACATATACCATAAATGGTTGGCCATGGTACTTTGTAGGACTGAATGCAAATATCTTGAGGAGGAGGAGGATGGGAAGAAATATTGAATGCTTTTAATTAACAAATCTGTATTCGTACTTTTCCTTCTACGTGTATTTAAATTAATTACATGGAATGCTTATGAATGCACTCTTTTGATGTATTGTATCCTTTGTGAAAACGAAAGCTCTCTGTATTAGTTTTCTACAATTACATGCATTTCTGACACTCCTACACAGCACTCTTTTTTTCATACATGAATTGGTATCATCAATGAGTTGATCTTTACTCAGGTTTATCTATGTCTGAGTCTGTGTCTATTCCTTTCCCTACTCTATCATCCCTTCAATATAAATTCTTTGCTTGATGTTACTAGCTTTTTATTTCACTTTCGGTCCACTCTTCCCATTTTATCCTGTCTGCACTCACAGCTATGATGGCAATGGATGCAAACTTACCAAATATTGAGCCATTAGGCTACAATGAGCCAGAAATGTTATGACGAAGATTGAAATTTTTATGCGTCTGCCGACTGCCGTAATTTTAAGGGACGCAAATTACAATAATACAAAATCACGAGAAAAAAATAGAGTGATCTCTCTTGTAATTGATTGCACCGGAAGTTGATGTTGCTGTGAGTTGAGGCCCTTTTATTTACGGAAGTTGTCAAGATAATCGATACGGCTGTTCTATTCTTCTTTACAACATGTAGGCCTACTTCATTATTTAACGACAATATTATAGGGCCATTGCGACATAGCCGAACGCGACAGATTTAGACTAGCCTATGTCGCTTGCAGTCATCAGACCATAAATCGATAGGTGACGTTTTGGCAATCGATCGAGAGGACTTTGGCGATCAGTTCGAATCGAGGCACAGTAAGCACAGCAGTCTACCCTCGAGGCAAGACCTATATTATAACAGTTATAACTTCGTTTTTGCCATTATCATAGTATAAAGTGTCTCCAGTTTCTCACTGGAACAAATTACTGAATTGAAACATATAAAGATTTTTGATATATATTGCAACGAGGAAATTGATTTTGAGGTAATTTTCATTCTTTTTACATTTTAAAATTTTCAGCGATGAGGTTAAGCAAATGACTTGTTAAGGAACATATCAGAAAAGTGTAGATGATGTGACTGATAACTATACATAAAAATAGCTTAACAATTGTCTAGATATAGATCTAGATATAGTGCATTGTTTCAGGTAACAGCTGTATTACTGAAACAATGAAGTTATTCATTCCATAGAGGCCTAGTGATCTGCAGCTTTTAAATGTTATTTATGTGTGGTCTTACATTTGTTTCATCAGAACACAAAGCAAGCAGTGTCAACATGCCAGAAGAAAATGTAAAAGTGGCTGTAAGGGTACGCCCTTTTGTATCCTTGACAATTTAATATTACAAGTTATTCATTTTAAAAATCATTTATTTTTTTAAATTATTAATTTTGTTCACCATGTAGTAAAGAATTATCTGCACTAGTATAGCCAAACACTTTCTTACTTCCTATTGTATGGTAATTGTCTTGTTATTGGAGAATGACATAAAATACATACAATGTTCTCACAAAATCCATAAATGACAAGAAACAATGTACTCAATTTTCCAGTACCAAGTATTGTAGATAAATTGATGTAATTTTCTTTGTAGGAATTTTATTCTACAAATACAAAGTAAATTTCTCAGCTTAACTATTTCCTTTTTTGTTACTATTTTATTGCAAACTGGAATGCATGGAATGTACCTGTCATGAAAAGAACAATAATAAAAAAGTCAAGCAAATTTCATGTGAATCATTACTTCCATTTTTCATTTCTCATTATTGGTTGTATTTCCTCTTTCTTTCCCCTTCCCACTTCCCCTCCCCTCCTATACATGTACTTGTTTCTTCACCTTTTCTCCACCCATTGTCCCCTGCCTCATCTTATGCATAATGAAAAAGCCATTGTTTAGCATTTCAAACTGAAAAAAGTATTAGTCAAAATCAATATCATCATTATGCTAAATGGTCAATAAGTGAGCCTAAAAGAGGCAGGTTTATAAAGTCAGTTATGAATCTGAAAATAAAACTTTAATCCCTTCATTGCAATCAACAGTATAAGGTATGGCCAAAAAACAGTCTCTCATGTGCGGGAAGTTTACATAATACATCCACTCTCAGTCCACCACTAACCATGCCCATTTCCATTTGATTCGATACTCTGACAACTGACTAATGTTTCACATCTGTACACAGAATCTTTTGATAGATGCCATAAGTTGATGACTGGCAGGTAATCTAGCGACGAGAGCCCAAATCAGGCATATAATCTGCTTGCTTAGAAACACTGAATAACAGTCAACACTTCTGATTGCTTGTGGGGAAATAGAGGACAAGTGCTGGTTGGCTATTGCACAGTGGGTGAGACTGAGCATGGTGGGGATTAGCAATAGATGGAGTGAGTTCAGTGAGGGAGACTGACTTTATCATTGATGCCTAGCATAGGACTGCAAAACTGGCATAGCAGTGAAGCAAAATCAGTCTAGAAAAAGAAGATGTACATGTATCAATTTCTAATTGCTTCCTGCCCACAGTGTTTACAAATTATCTTTCCTTAACTTGAGTCAGAACTCCAGAGAAATAAATCGCAATGCACAGCTGGTCATTCAGATGTCTGGGAAACAGACAACAATCAAAGATCCAGAAAATCCAAGTCATGAGCCCAAAAAGTTTGCATATGATTTTTCTTACTGGTCCTTTGATGGCTATACTGAAGGCAAGGATGGATACTTGTCTCCAAAAGACAGCAAATATGCAGATCAAGTAGGCCTTATTATCAAATACACATTGTTGTTTTTGTTGTTTTGGAAGTGACAAACTGATTTCAAGTTCAGACAAAAAAAAAATTATGAAGAATGCAGAAAATTTCATCTCAAGTAAAACTGCCTGTTACCTGGGATGTACCAGACAGATTTGAAACTGACAACTAGTGAGTAACAAACGGAAAGTTATGGGAAGGGAAATCTTACAAATTTTGACAGATCAAGCAGAATGCATAGATGAGATCGTCAGTTAATAATGAGAGAATTTAGCAATTGTAAGAATTAAAGGTTTGCAACTTTAAATATTTTTCTGACACTTATCAATGAATATAGTTAATTTCACCAGGCAAAGAGTCTAAATTCAAATAAGTCAGCCAAGTTTCTCTTTGGCAGAAAAAAGTCTTTGATGATTTGGGACGGGGAGTCCTAGAGAATGCCTGGAAGGGATACAACTGCTCTTTGTTTGCCTATGGTCAAACTGGCAGTGGGAAATCTTACAGTATCATGGGCTATGGCAGCAATAAAGGCATTGTGCCCATGGCCTGTGAGGAGCTTTTCAAGGGCATTGATGAAAAGAGGAAAACAGCAGACAAAGATGATGATTTTCAGGTGAGCATCTCTCCTTGCTTGAGATATTGGAGTAAATAGAATGATAACATTCTTCTGTTTCTGTGGGATATGTCATTATATTGAACAGGAATTATAGACATGTTTGGTATGAATGGGAAGAGAAAATTTTATAACCAATAATTACAGTGGATCATAAACTAATGTTGTAATGTCAGACTGCTTTCTGACAAAAATCCTTTTCATTTGAATTTTGCTTTTTCTACTTTCCCTCATTACACTTTTGTTGTTAGGGGATCTTTATAGTCAATACAACTACTAGCTACGGTCAAGTAGAGAGATGCTGCTGTAAAGCTGATATCATTTAATGCTGTTAGGTGCATCTCAGTATGTTGGAGATCTACAATGAGCAAGTTCGTGATCTGCTGAGCACAAAAGCTCCTGTGAAAGGTGGTCTCAAAGTGAGGCAACATCATACTAAAGGATTTTATGGTGAGTTCAAACAGTAACAAGGTTTATGCCTGAATAACTTCAGTTTGTTTGCACAACTTTAGATCAATGAATTGTATCTCTCTTTCTGGATCTTCCCATGTTAATCATTCTCACTTCAGCAAATCAAGTGCCACTACATGCACTGCTTCTTTTTTGAGGTTGTTAGTATTATTCTTAAAGTTTATTTTAGCCATTTCAGTTTTCACATTACCTTAACAGCTCCATGTAACTAGATGAGCAACATCCTTCTTGCTGTTAAAATAAAGCTGTATGTATGTATGAAAAAATCATTCTCCCATATTATGAATCTGGAAATATAAAGGAATTTATTTTTTTATTTTTATTTCTTAATGTGTAGACATTTTGTATGTGTCAGACTGGTATGAGGAGAACTGAGGATGAAAACCAATTCACATTATGGATAGTTTAGGTGCAGAACATGCACTGTAAACACATAATAGACACATACATACTTTTCAGGCATGATTTCTTTTGCCTGTGCAGAAAAGCATGATTGTTGTTTGCTATGTGCAGAATGAGAGATCCATGAGAACTGGAGGATTTTGTCATAAAAGACACATTATATGTATGGAAACATATGTATCAAACAGCATAGAGCTTTGGGGTGACAAAGAGATTTATTCTTGTTTGTTATTCATGTTGGCCAGTTGAGACCTTGACCACATCCCCCGTTAACAGTTTCGCTCAGATTGACAATAAAATGGATGAAGGAAAACGCAATCGTACTGTGGCTTCAACAAATATGAATGCGACAAGCAGGTAACCTTTTGTCACTGAGATTCTGTGGACTTACGACTTTGCCAGTTTATAGTAAAGCGTGTGATAATTAAATATTTATTTAGTTGTAAGTAAGCAGGTACTACTTTTTGTTAGAGTAATATGAAATAATATTAATTGGATATCATTTATGAGGAACAGAATATTCCTTCTAGTGTAAACCAGAGTTGAAAATGAGAACTCACAAAGATGCATAGAGATACATTTCTATGGGCTTTCATTTACTATACCTCTCCACATTGTTTAACACTGTAATATTTGTGGAGATTTGCCAAAGTGGCAAATTTAGCAGTAAATGGTGGACAATTCTACTGTTTCTAATGGCGAAATCTGTTACCAAAGACTCTACATATATATGTTCAGGTTATAGAGAGAACAGTGCATTTTTCATTAATACTGAAATTCTGTTATCTTTTTTTTTCAAACCAGTCGAGCCCATACCATTGTGTCGCTCAACTTTGTACAGAAACAGAAAAATGATGCAGGACAGAACATGACCAAAACTTCAATCATCAACTTAGTGGATTTGGCTGGAAGGTAAGCTAGTGCATTTACCTGTTTTATGTAGACAAATTTTATTATTTCATGCCTCAGTTATAAAGAAATAAAAATTTATGAAAGAGATGTCTATAAATATATACGATTAGGATATGCCAGCTTTTGTTCTTTTCTGCTTAATAACTGCATTTACGTGTAAGTTGCGCATCCTTCGAATTCATTGTTGTGATTTTTTTTGTTGACATTGATACAACCATTTTTTTTGCAAAGTCTATCTCTGTTCAGAGAAAACACTCAGGTGAATGTGCTGTTCATCCATAACTTATCAAGATGTTCCAATAAAATTTCAATCTTTCTACCCAGATTAGCGATTGGATAACAGAAATTAATTTGATGTCCTGTCTTTGGAATGACAGCTTAGTAGCTAATTTGGATTACTGTCAGTTTTATGAAATACATCAGCTATGTTTTATTTAGCTTATAATAGGATTGTTGAAACATTATTGAAAGGTGCAGATTTCATGGTCACCAAATCCATTGTATATCTCTGACTTTGTCCCTCTCAGTGAGCGTGCGGACAGTACAGGTGCCACTGGTGACCGACTGAAGGAAGGCGCATCCATCAATCAGTCATTGAGTACTCTGGGAAATTGTATCAAAGCTTTGGCTGATCAGTCTATGGGCAAATCCAAAACAGTTGGTGAGTCAATGATGATTATCTCATAGGGTGTTCAAGTTATAAGACTTTGTTGTGTCAGTTACTCAGTTATTTCTCTTTACTTCTTATGCAACATAAGATCTTAACAATAGTCCCCCAGCTTCTTCAGTCTTTGGTGATCCTTTTCACAGACTTCCATGTCAGGCGAGTGACCTTGCAGACTTTGCCACCAAGTTTGTTGTAGGCACCCTTGTTTGCTGTTCCTGTGCAGTCCCAATCAACCACCTGTGGAGTGACATTTGTTGCCTCTTTCCACAGTGTGTATACCTTATCTGTTCTTCTGATCTGTTTCATTTTGTCTGTTGAATTCACCAAAATGATGACGTTCAGCAATAATTAAAATTTATAAGTAATTGTGTGTTTCAGAGGATATCACTCATGTTCTCAAGTGGTTTCACTGTCCTCTGCATTTACTGATTATTGTACTGAGTATAGCCTGAAAAGAGCAATTATGCAACCATCCCTTCTTTTCATAATTCATGAAAGGTAGTTGTAACTAGTAAAATGTATTTGCAGAGTAGATGCTATTCAAAGAACAATTTTGACAGGAAGGGTGTGAAGTGAATAAGGCTGAGATAACTTTAGAATGACTTTCATTACAAAGCTGAAATATCAGATAAAAAGGCATAAATTCAGAACTGGAATTCCTAAGAATTGCTGAACAAAGAGATAAATGGAGAAAGATGATCACCAATGTGTGTCACAAATCTGACACTCAAAGAGAAACAGAGGCAGTAACTGAGAATGAACTAATCGCTTTGTTCACGGATATTTACTGAACAAGATGTGGAAAATATATCACTGTATCGTTAAGGCAAAGACATAGTGGACAAGTAATTTTGATGATGTGGAGTTTTTACATTTCTGTTGATTGTTCCTCTGAGATATTTTTTTGGCATTGAAGAAAAAGCTGCTGCTTGCTGTCACTGAAAAAAGAGAACTGGAAGTTCCATAGTTGGCTGATTTGTTCCCAGTCAGAATCAGAATTCTCTGCTGATTGTAAGTGCCTGGTACATGTAAACACTGTTTAGCAGATGGATGCTGTTTGTGAATTTCAGTTCACATTCTTTGATAATTATCATCATACATCTTGATCTGCTTTTTTTTTTACTTTTGATAGTCATTAACAACATATTTGAGGCAACGTAGCAATAATTGTGTTGAAGCCGCTATTTAGCAAAACCTCAATACCCAGTCACTATCACAGGGTTATCAATAATGATGCCAGACAAAAAAAAAATTAGAAGATATAAGAAAACGAAAGGGAAACAAAAATTGACATAGGACACGAAACTGCCTGAAATATCTATCCCATGCTCTCTACAGTATATCAACAATCGTCAACATAAAAACTACTATATCAAAATGAATTACAGAATGTCCAAGTAGAACTGTAATACAGATGACCTAATGCTTATTCCAAGTGAGTGTTCAGTACAGGTTGTCATGGAAGCGTCAGTTTGAAATATTTATAGCACATCTATGGTGATAGCATAAAAAATATCTTAAGCCAATTAAAATTTGATCATCAATCCCAGTATCACAAAAGGTAATGTTTGCCTCAAAAGAAAGGAAAGGGAAACCCTGGAGATGACGTGACATAGTTGGGAGAGAATTTCCACTTCATTGAATCTGATGATGACTAATGAGTTTTTTATATTAACTTTCTCTTCATTGTACATATTTTGGTTCTAGCATTATTACCTGTAGCTTTATTTTTCTCAATCCCATGTTCTTTCTCTGCTTTCAGTTCCATTCCGTGATTCTGTGCTGACCAAACTGTTACAAAATGCACTGGGAGGCAACAGTAAAACAATCATGGTGAGATAATAACCTAAAACAGTTATCTTGCCCAAGTCAAAATATATGAGTTGACAGAATATCAGCTGCATCAGCCTCAGCCAAATCATGAGAAATGTTTTGGCTGTTTGAAAACTTCGCTGTTGTTGAAGATGTGCAGTGTGTCAGTTATGTTTGTGAAAAATGTGTGTTATGGGAGTTGTACATTGTGAGGAATTTGCATTACAGAAATTATGCATTGTTTATGCATTGTGAAAATTGTGCACTATAAGGGCCAAAATGAAGTGGCTTCACATTCTCACAACTTTCTTCTTAAAACCCAGAAAGTCTATATTACTCTTCCAAACACAGAGACTGTGTCCACTTCCCCTTCTCATCATTTTTATCCCACAATCCCCATGGATTCACTGAGAATTCATATCTAGTGCTGCTTTAAAATTTCTTCAGTTTTTGCCTTCATGGTTCAATGAGTTCACCAATTACTGACACATTTTGCAAGATCATTGTGCATTTTCACACACACAAAAACAAAAGTCAACATCTTGAAATTGTGACTGTAAAGTTAGAGAGAAGCAAACTGTTCATTCTCTTCACAGTCACCTTATTAAACCCCAGAATATGACATGAGAGTATAAGGGAGATGTGAGACCACCCTGCTTGGTGCTTAAGATTTATGCACTGTGAGAGTTATGCATTGTGGGAATGGTACATAGGATTTGTGTTAAATATGTTCTGCACCATCATGACAGAATGTAAAATTGAATCTGCTACAGATTTAGCTAGTACAGGTTTATTAATTACTAAAGCTGAATTGTGCTTGAAAAATTAAGGTGTTGTAACACTCAAGCCTCGCCGGCAGAGAGTCTTACAAACATGGCTTGTGTTTGCCATGACGTCACAGTTCGTGACCCACGGATCGTCCCGTGGCGCTAAAATGTTGAGGTGAGACAGAGAACCGCCCTTTGCCACCCCCTCTCTTCCCGCAATCGTGTGGCACAGAGCGGCACACCCTTCCTGCACGAGACGAGACCGCCCGGTTGTCTCGCATGGAGGTGCGCCTTTGTTCTTTTTCTTTTCTTTTTTTTTTTTCTTTTCTTTCAGGCCCCCCACCACCCCACCCCTTTTTAATGTTTATTTGATGTTTCAGTCGCATGAATGAAATGGGATAACATTGATCAAGAAATTGAATGAAGAAAAATTTTCACAAAGACTGTGCTTTTTAAC
>JBCEWB010098609.1:0-12211 GCA_039654565.1 Peronia peronii
AGAGGGCTTCTGGTGTTTCAATCTGACAAATCATTGAGGCTATTAATGTCAACAATCTATTCATGACAAAGCAGCTGTCTTAGAAACTCGTCTGAATATTTAAAGATCTCTCGAACAGGATATGTTTTTGTTGACAAATAATATATTTCATTTTCAAGCAATACATTATTTAGTGTATAGTAGTTTATAGTGAAGTGATTATTTTTATTATGTAACAGTTAATATTTCAGGTGGTGCTGGCAACTGACAAACTGAGACAGCTTTTAAAAAAATACTTGTTATGTCCAGCAATCAGCTGGAAGCTAGACATACACAGGGTCACAGAGTCTGGCAGATTCTTCGCAACATACCAGAAAATTATCACTGAAGGAATATTCAGCCCCCCACCCCCCTCCCCCCGATGAATGCCAGAGGTCATGTTCTGTTTAAAAAGTGCTTGTCATAAGTGTTGACACACACACACATACACACACCCAAAATGAAAAAAAAAAAAAAAACTAATACAAAACATATTAATGAAATTTTGTTTTTCCTGTTAAATTTGAGAAATAAATGGTCTACAATGTTTATATTTTGTGTTTTTTTTTTTTTTTTTACTGTCTATGATTTAGATCAGTCATAGATATAAAATGTTTTAATTATGTGTTTGGAGGCTGAAAACTGACTCTCCTCGACAGTTTAAGGTTTTGCCATGAATGACAGGGGGTGATAACTCTTTTGCCTCGTACCATCTTATGGAGAATCTGTAGCTAAAAAAAACTGTATAGTATCTTGAAGGGCTTTGGATGCTCTTTAAAATGATACCCTACATAACCCCTTAGAGCAATTCTGAAGTTTGACCTTTTTTGCCCTGAAAAAGTAAATGGCCAAATCTGCTCTGTGGAATCCGCCTTAAATCAAACCCATTTTGGCAAACCCATTATTCTTGTCTTCAGATCTTTGTATTAGCTAATGTCAGCCTTGTTTGTAGTTAACATTTTGTTTATTATTATTAATATTACGATGATAACGATGATGAGGATGCCCTGAAGAAGAGTCAATTTGACTTGAAAATTTGACAGAGTGTTACTATTAACATCAAGTTCTTTATATGTGTTTATTTGCTTTCTTAAAATTGTTTAATTAGTTGCCGGTCAGACAGTCATCTTATATTTTATAAAATGATGATGATGATGATGATGATGATGATTATTATTTTGGTCCCGCGGGATTGACTTTGAGCGGACTCGACTATTACCGGTATATTTAGCGCCAAAATATTAATGATTGTCTTTCACTTCATACTAAGATGATAGACCCACTATAATGAATAACAAAATACAACAAAATAGACCTTTCTAGCAGAAAAGTATCTTTTTATCGTTTTATGTTTCCATCATTTTGTGTGTGTGTGTGTGTGTGTGTGTGTTTGTTTGTTTGTTTGTTTGTTTGAAGCGATAAACTACTGAACGAAAATAGAAGTAAAAGACAGAGACAGAAAGTTTAAGACAGACAGAAAAAAAAATATATATATTCCTTTTTGGATGTAAAATGTTATAGGAGCAGAATACAAATTGACTGGACAGACAGATGCACCATCCAATATTACCACCACCGATACCAACACCAGAAAACGTCAAAAATAACATGACATGAAATAATACGCTAAAGGTAAAATAAGAAGAAAATGGAACGGGACTGGAACTGAAAAAGTAGGAAAGATAATGGCAAAATGAGAAATTTCAAGGTCGGTCACATGACCGACGAAACATCGCTCACACAAGGTGTGATATTACGATTTGTTTATAAGGTGTGGTAATCTCTGAATGCTCATCAAGAGCCTGCCATGCGTTGAGCATGTACACAAATCAGTGTGAGAGCGAAGTGAGCATGTGACAGACTTCAAGACATATCATTGCAGGTTGGATATACAGGTAACGAGAAATCGTGTGTGTTAACCTCATAAATTAAGGAATATTTTGGAATAATTATGATTAGCGTATGAACTGCATTATCTCCTCCCTCCCTCTTCTTGTGCCATAGTGATATAGTCACCAATCCTCCGCCTGTTATTATCATTATTACTACTACTACGTTACGTTCTATGGAGTCTTTCAACCTCCTGGTGGAAGTTATTCGACGGTTACTACTACTACTGCTATTATTATTAGTATCATGATTACTCCAGGACACTATTTCTTTCGGAAACTTCTATTGTTAATTTCTTTTCATAAATCACTAATCTGATCTCAGCGCTGCGATGCGGATAACAAAACACCTCCCTTTATTGGCCTGTATTCCAGCTGAAGTACCCGGCTATGTCTTCAGGCTGACCATCACAGACAGATTCAATGTTAGTTCAGTAGAACTTGTTATGGCATCAGGCATTAAATTTTGTAGTCGTGATAAACCCTTGTGCTACAGAATGAACAAATTCTTCACAGGAGAAAATAAAGAAACTTACATAAATTACCTGTCCCTATTTTTTTGTTTTGTTTTGTTTGTTTTTTGTAATAAACATTTTTTTTAAATGTCTATCGCATCACTTTTTAAAAAAAATATTTATTTATTTATTATTTATTTATTTTTATTTTCATTTTTTTAATTAAATGTTTTATAGGCCTTTACTAGGCAACTGATTTCAGGAACATTATTGTTGAACTTTTCAAATCCCTATCCATACAATACACAATATTAAGTCAAATTTTATATAAGCTTAAATGCATAAAATCCTTTCTTGTAGCAATAAAGTGAATGATGTGCAAATAAATCAATGAACAATTAAAGCTTGCCGTAGTGTCTTAAATTAACTGTCTTAAGGTGTTACAATCAGACGCACTCGTGCGCGCGCACACACACACACACACACACACACACACACAAATGAGTCGAAATATAACACTATAAATATATCATACATTTATTCTGCATTTACGGTGTCACAATAGTTGTAATTCACACAAGCACGAAATGTCTGAGGACATTGGTGCAAGTTAAGTAATAGCCTACAAAAAAAGCCCTTATCATAAAGACAGCATCTCAATATTTTCATGAAACAATGGAAAATGGAAGATAATCCAGCCACAGAAATATATGATGTATTCCCCTTCCCCTTGCCCCCCCCCCCCGCTCCCCCCCTTCTGTCTTTCAAGGTTTCATGCTCTGTCAGGATCCGAAAGTCGACCATGATTTATGAAGATGGGCTATAATGAACGACTTTTCGTCACTGCGATTATAGCAAGAGTCATTTTCACCACATTTAACCATATTTAATCACAGAAATATTAAAAATGTCAAGAATCATTTTTTAAAAAAAATACCCATCCCTTCATCATATTTTTTACTGGAATTGCCTGCATTATGAGGTTTCTTGTTTGAGCAGATCAGACTTAGGTCATCCAGCACCTTTACATATTATTCCTGAAGTGACCTGAAATCCCGAGTTATTGTGCTCTTCTATTATATACCTCCGGTTTGCGAAAAGATGGCAGACGACTGCGTCCCACTGTGTCCCATCAACGAGTTAACTGACATGGTATGTCCTAGCATTCTTTAGAAATAAGACAGTAGCTGGTAAAGATCGGGCATGATGATAGACTGCATTTCATAGTACTTTGAGCCATTTTGAGAGACCGGACTCAAAATATCATAGAGGAGTAACTCTTCTGCCAGTGGTGGGCTAATTAAAGAAAAGGGTCCATAATCTCTGAAGAATAACGTTACGACAAGGGTGGATAAGCGAATGACAACAAAGTCAACAAAATAGTACAATAAGTGTGGCGTTTTGGAGAAGCCAGCCCGATGGAGATGGCTAACGAATAAAAGAAAACTTTGATAAATTTCTCGAGATAACCTCCACAAGGAGGTTGAAAGACATAACGTAAATAAATCTCTCCATACAACTTTCATTCCTGATTTGTTTCAATATAGAAAAAAAAATCGCAGAAAATCAGGGATTTACTCTACTAAACCCAAATATGTATTATAACATCATTATTATATGACATTATTATTATTGTGATGATATGCGGCCAAAGCTGTATAACTAATGCAACAAACACGATGCAGGATATAGACAGGTTCGATGAGACAGAGCATGAATAAAATTTTGAATGGTTTGGCCACAACTTGCAAACGTTTAATGTGACCAACATTCTGTCCCTATAGGATGTCAACTTCTGTATCTTGCAGTAAGGTCGCAGCTATTCAACATTGCTTAAGCGTTGTACTTTCACACACTTTCATAGAGGATTGATTTAAGCTTAAGAATTGTGATCATTCAACTCGTTTTCGCAGAGCCATACACAAATTGCATAGACTTCTATCTGATAACGTCAGTCGTTCATGTTGGGGATGAGCAAAGAGAGAACCGTGCCCACTAAAACCGAGCTCCCACTGATCAGCAGTTGTAGATGGTCAGCCTCTCTCATGGCTGGTGAAGCTGGGGGTAGCAAGTCCTTGGGTGCTGTCATGCAAGCAGACACACCTGGATCCATAGCCTGGGTGGCCCACACCGTAGCTTGCAGCAAACACTCGAAAATGTGAGAACAATCCGGTGATAGCGTGGGTCTGCTATTCTGATAACATGGGATTTGAGAACCGTCGGCTGGTTGCGTGGATCTGCCAGCCAAATTGGACGAGACCTGATGATCATCTGGCGATAGGCTGGATTTGTCGTCCTTACTGGATAGGATCTGAGGACTGTCGGGCGATAAGCTGGATTTACCAATCCGATTGGATGAGACTTCTGAGATCAAAGGCTGGCCTTGGCTATCGGAGTGAGCACAGCGTAGGTCTATCTTGTCCCAAGCTTTTTTCAGCATTCTCGACTGTTTGATTTCTCGCTTTACAGTCTCGGGGTCAAGGTTTGTTAAAATGTTTTGGTCTGCAAAAGTAACAACAATAGTAACATTTATTGTTAACAATAGGTCCAATCATTGAATGATTCCTTGCGCGATCGAGTGAAATAAATTTGATATCAAATTCTTCTTGTTTCGAGTTATTGGTGTCAATAGAAAGGGAAAACGTATGCCTTATTTTGATTTTAAAAGAAAACTATGCAAAAAACTACAACTTCTCTCTGTTGAGATGTTCACATTCAAAGCTAATCCTGTGTCCTCATGGCCACTATAATGCGATTTATTTTTTCAAAGACATCAGACACATTTGACTCGATCATACGTCATTTACTCTTTCTTAACAGTGCATTTGTATTATGACGAATACACCACAAAGAGATTAAATGCATCTTCAGTCCGAGACATAACTCGCGAGAAATGTTTCCACTAGGAATGAATGTTGTCTAGTTCAGCAGATTTGCTCTAAGTAATGAAATAAGTGAGGAAAAAAGATTCAGTTGTTTTACCCCTGCTTTGCATAATATTTGTCTTTGCATAATGTTTGTCTTTTACAACTCTCATCAGTATTAAAATCGACAAAACATCAACTGAGGTAGCCTACTTGGTTTTGGTTTGGGTATGGCTGTAACGACAACATTACGTCTAAAGATGTGAACAAGTCAGTTAGGTACACCAAATTTTTATGACATATATGATATGGGATATCAGACAACGTAAAAAGGAGAACTATCAAAAAACATGTCTATAAACACGCCGTTTGCAATTTTCCTAATCATGTTCATGTTGACATTCTACATTTTCACAGAAAAAGCTCAGGGTAGTTTGTGACCTCTTTTTCTGAAATATGATGTGGATTTTAACAGTATAATTCCAAGCAGACTAGATCTACCATCAGAAGATCTCATATCCATGAATCTTTCACACCTGAATGTTGCCATAGTGGTTCTATCTCCGACATTTGGTTGATACTAAAAGCTGCTCCAGCAAACCCTAGCTCCTAGGGGAAAAAATAATAAAACAATGGAAATCATTGTGACAGATCATTAAAAAGGGATATTTTTGGAATATGATCTAAATAACAAGACAAAATATTGTCGACAAATATATACATCATTACTTACTAGAAGAGATTCTTAGGAGAGATGGGCGATAGTATGTTTAACATATATAATATAATATAATATGTATGAATATATATATATATATATTCTCGACTGAAGAAGCTCAACTTAAGTGGCCGGAATATTAGAAGCGTCCTACGTGAACTAGCAACAGCAGCAGAGAACTCTTCCTGATGGAGTTGGTGCTAAAGGTTCGATGTGATCCCTAAACCGCTTGATGCCGGACAGAAGATTTAAACAGAATAAATTATGCCATAAAAAATAGTGGCACACATAGCACAGTGGTTAAAGCACATCGTTCAACTACATCTGGACCGAAAATCAAATGGCACTGGTTCAAATCTCACCCAGAGAGTCCCTGAGGGAAAAAAAAGGGGTAGATGACGGACATCGGAAGTCATGACCCCGGTGTGGCCGGGATTCAAGAAGATGTCAGGAAGTTAAAGGTCGAAACATCTAATGAAAGAACCCACTTTTCCTCTGAGTTTTCCTACCACTATATATATAAAGAAGAATAAAAATCAGCGGAAACTCTGGTGAGTTCATTAAAGATTCCTCAATTCAGTGCAGAGAAGTATTCGGCAACTCGCCACTAGAGGAACTATGAGAGTAGCAATAACGTTTTTTCCATAACCGAAACATCAGGATAGTATGCACTTACACACATCCTGATGATACCTTGAAAGATTTACAGTTCTTAATATCTATAAAATCTATTGCGAGATGGAGAGAGTTGCGCGGTGGGGATTTAGGAGACTCCGAAAGACAAATAGAGAGAATGAAAAAATTCTAGAAATGGGACTACAGCAGAAAAGTGAAAGATATTACGAAAAAATAACAATGAATCAGAACAGAACAGACAAGAAGGCAGGGGGATCGCCCCCCCCCCCTCCCCGACCACGACAAGAACAGATTTGAGCCTGACTTTCCATCCACCTCAATAGACAGGTCACTTCAAGGCTGTAAAGTGTGGAAACAGGACTTAATCGCTTAATTCCTATGTTCAAATATTCGCAGAAATGCATTTTTCACCACAGTTTAACTCAAATATTCAAATATAACTTTATACATTATCAAAGACAACTTGCTGCATCACTTCTTTCTCTGTGTTTCATTCAATGGCCTATCTATTAAATGTAAAGTGAACTTGCAAAACTATATTTCAATTTTCTCGAAACAGAGGTTTTCAGGGAAATCGCATTTCGTCAAAATGCATTAGTACATAACGGTCATCTCAATGAATGAAAATGAAAATAAATAGCAAAATGAACCCTAGAGAAATGTCCAGGGGCTTGTCTGCTCTAAAATCTGCTAATTGGGAATGACTATCTTAAATAATACACGAGTTTATGATGGCCTCTTCGTCTTACATTGTCATGTAGGCGCCATTTCTTGAACACGAAAAAAAAAATAGTTTATAAGTGTGAAAAAGATAGGACTCCCCAGTTTCATACGTCTCCTCAAGGTTGATGTCATGTCTTATTTCACCTTCATTGTGGACAAAATCCCTGCTTGATTCTTCCTTTCTGCGCAGCCAAAGATGAGGACCCGAGCTACCCTGCCACTGGAGAAATAATGAGACAAATATCGAGGAAATCATGAAAAATGTTTCTGTATTTTGTATCAAGGGCTGATGGAAAATTTCTGTTTATATGAGTGATTCTATGTTATTGGCAGATTATTAAGGAATGGAGCGTCCAGAAAGCGGTCGCCTTGTATGCTTCCCAGGAAAGTGAATATATAGATGAGCGTTTCCGTTTGATCTGCCGGTATATATGTAATACCAGATTGTAAAGCACTTAGAACCTGTACTGTACGGGAACATGTGCTATATAAATGTTGTTACTTTTCTATTTTTATTATTATTATGTAAGTAGTTGGAAAAAAACACCTTTCTGTTTTGTTACGTGTACAAGATAAGAACAGATTAGCTTATATGTGCATGGAAAAACAGCCTCTATAACTATCTATGTGTGATAAGAATTCCTGAGAGCAAACAGCCCCTGAAAGGTATATAAATATACTTTATACATCCTGGAAATCAACTTTCATAGTGGGAGTGAATGAGATCACGAAAACCCAACAATGGGAGAACAAGAGAGAAAGAGCCAGCAGCATCTCTCACACCAAGCTCAGCTATATACAATCTGTTTCTCCTGTATTGGCCTTTACAGCCATGAAAAGGAAATACTCTTCTAGGCCTTAAAAGTACAATGGTTGAGAGAAGCCACGAAGCCATCCATCCATCCAATACATTTAAAGCACTGGCGACATCCAGGTCTATGGTAGGAAGAATAACACAACAAAAGCAACACTAATTAGAGTGGTTGTAGCAATAGTAGCAGAAGTGATAATAGTAGAATAGAATATAGCCATAGTTGTAGTTGACAGCAATAAGAACAGTATCACGATTTACAAGGATAATACTGATAATAATATTAACAAGAATAAAGATAATAATGATAATCCCAATGACAAAAAACAATGATAATGACATAAGCTTAACTTTAAATACAGGCATTTTATAAGCAGCAAGATACAAGTACAGTGAGAGAATGTCAAATCGGTAGCAAACTTCCAATACGGTTTTACATGCAATAACCAAATAGTATTTAACTCGGCTAACGATCAGATTCATCATGGCAAGAGAAAAGATTTGGAAATATTTTCCATCTCTGCTTCTATAACAAACGATTAGAGCCGAGGACCAATTCATTACTCACACTCACTGACTTATGCGCTTACGTTGTCAGAACAGGCTATTATAACCACGTTTTTCTTTTCAGCAATTAAATGGCGTCGTTTGATTTGATTCGGGACATGGAATTAGAACTTGAGGATTCAAGATCTAGATTCTAGACTCCAGAAGGGAGAAGTTCCACAACCAGGCCAAGTATTTTCAGGAGGCTTATGATTACAGATAGATTTAGGGCTAGGACTAGGGCTAGGGTTAGGATAAGACTTTGGGTGAGATGAAGGGTTTATTCAAATATCCTAGAAACTTTAGTTACAATATTAAGAACACCTGGCAGCAGTAGACCATTGGAACTATTTTGACCATCTGGTAGCAACAGCCTCGTCCAAATCACAATAACAAGCAAAGATTATTTACTTGTATGATGAAAAAAGCAGAAATAGCTCACGTGAAATCTGCATTCTCTCTATCAGCCGCATCAGCAAACCAGGACACCAGACTCTGTAGACAAAAAACAAAAAAACTTGAATTTTGAAATCATCCAAGGAGATTAATGACTTGTGGCGGAAACTGTGGGAAACTAAGTTCCTAATTAACATATTACATAATTTACTTTCGACTATATTTTTTTATATACATTTTCTTGTTCATCACATGACCGGTTGAAATGATCTGCTAGTGCTATCAGTTTGTTTTTTGTTTTCACGTCGAGAGTTATGGATGTTATTGTCAAGAGAAATGAGCGTGTAAAAGTAAACTGTTCAGTCATGAGACTTCTGTGCGAAGATATACATGTTCAAAGTCAACTCATGAGATCCCATTAGTCAACAAAGTCCGATTTTCTGAATGAAGCTCCATTTGACAACCGGCTTATTTAATCTGGTTGGGTGACATTTTAATCTTAAAACTGTCGAGAGACCGATCTGTTCCAATAGTGAGTCTTTATACTATATTGTACGAAAAGAAGAAGATACGAATTTCAATAAAGTGTCCATGTTGAAAGGGGTGCTCACAAAAATACAGCATCGTCTAGCTAAAACGCTAAGTTCTTTTGTTTTCATTTATTATGCGTGCCTTTGCTTTAACTCTACTGATATCTGTTGTCACTCATAGGCTTAAAATGATGAAAGAAGCTGATTGATTAAATATTATCGTTGACTTTCAGAGGTCGTTTATTAGACTATAAAATGGGTATATTTGCGCATTCGTATTTTAGGATCAGAAAATATGTGACATTTATATGGATGGATGGATTGGCGGACGGAAGAAAGGACATGCCGACTGACGGATGGACGGCTGGGTGAGTGGGTGGATATGGATGAATGGATAAATATACTTACCTTGACACCATCCTCAGCATGGGCACTATCTATGTAATAAGTCACCTTTCCACGATAAATGATCTGTTTATGACCATTCCGTCGGCAGTTTTCAAGTCCTGTGCGTCCAATTCAAGCACAATTATTTCCGCTTGGGTATACAATACATTGGTACATGACTTGTCAACATTTTAAATGTGGTAATTACATTTATTACTGTGTTTTGTAAACAAGGTGAAACTGACCGACTGTCGCCTATCTAGTTTAGACTTCGTCATTTATTATTACATTAATGACACGATGGTTTATAATTCTCTTCTCACAGTATAGCGTTGAGAGATTTTATGTAAATCATAATCTTTATGAACTAAAGATTTCAAAGATAGCATCATAAAATGGTGAAAGGATAATTATTTCAAAAGTAAGTCAGTAATCAACATTTTTAATTGGAGGATATCCTTTTTTTTTATATATTAAGATCTATTAGCGACCCCAAAATGTCTTTTATTTAGCAGCAGGACAAATGACTTGCAGATCAGAGTGACTGACTTCACAAAAGCCTCATAGATCTCTGCCACAATAATTAATAATAATAATAATAATAATATAATAATAATAATAATAATATAATAAATAAACAAATAATAATAATTAATAATAATAATAATAATAATAAATAATAACAATAATAGATGGCATTTATAGGAGTGTATTCAATACAGGCTAAACGCACTTCATGGCCTATTTTTACCCCGACAGAGCCAACGGAGGCACTTATTTAGGCTATACAGGCTCTAAGAAGTACATGTGCATGATAGATGCTCAAATAAAAAATTCATTCTTATCGGTCTGGCACAAAACGTTCTCTGACTATGGCCGAGATCCCATTTTAACCTTGAGTCAGAAATGTATGTAAATTGTCTTTCTAAAAAAGCATAATATAGGGTGTCCCATTAGGATTCGAACCCAGGAATTTCTTATCCCCAGTGCTGATGGCGTAAATACTAGGCCATCGACACGATAAGTGATTTGCTATAAAGATGAAGATCGTATTAGGAAAATAGAACAAAAATTATGAGGTCACCTGTGATTGTGGGCGTCTCTAGTGGGTCACAGTCTAACACTGGGATGTCCTCGATTTTCAGTGCTGGTATAGCTTGTGAGAGTTCGTCAGGCCAACTGCTCCCTTCTGTGAGATCAGAAACATTAAAAACAATGATCGTATGTCTGTATCGTTGAAATACGAGGGCATTGTCTAAGGCCTGAGAGCGGGAATGGAGTGGGGAAGAAAGGAAAGGATAGGAGGACTAGGAGAGAAGAGGGGCAGAGAGAGGCAGAACAGACAGAGCCAAGCATGAGGATTCAGGAAAGGACAGTGAGAGGTAGGATAGGACAGAGAGGAAAATAAGAGGGCAGAAAAGGGCAGCTAGGGACAAAACGGTTCAAGAGCGAGCACAGACGGGCAGAGACGGGCAAAAAAAAAGACAGAGAGAGGCAAAGAAGAGCATAAAGGATAGAGAAAAAGGTAAAGGGGTGAGGAAAGGGGAAGACGGGGAGGGGAGGGGGAAGAGGAGACAGGGATTGAAATATGAGTATAAAGAATATTTATTCTGTAAATAGAATTTAATAACTGACAACTTTTCACTGCCAGGAGAGGGAGGGAGGGAGGGAGGGGGGAGGGAGGGAGGGAGGGGAGGGAGGGAGAGGGAAAGGGGGAGGGAAAGGGAGAGAGAGAGAGAGAGAGAGATTCTATTTTTGAGAATTAATTTCAAATAGATAGATCTAGAAGTCACTTCTGTGCCTGAAAAAAAAAAAGCACAATCTAAATGAAGATCTTCTCAAACATTGCAAAGTGTACCTATCCAATACTCTCAACTGTTACCATGGTTATACAAGTGAAGAGTTGAGCACCTTTCCAAGCCTTGAAAGTTCTAAAAAGCTGCAGAGCCAGGCCGGCGTTCTGTAGTTGTACATCTCCTGTCAGGCCCAGTCTGAACTTGTACTGGTTCTGATAGTCACTGGGCAGTGGGGTGGCGATGTAAACTGGGGACTGCGGGAACAATGGTCATGGAAAAGATAACGTTAGTGATCCAAAAGTTGTCAGTGATAGAAAGATTGGGGGGAGGGGGGGGGGGGAGATAACGTTAGTGATCCAAAAGTTGTCAGTGATAGAAAGGTGATCTGTCGGGGGGGGGGGGGGGGGGGGGAAAAAAAAAATCCCCCGAACCCCCCCCCCCC
>JBCEWB010098620.1:0-12211 GCA_039654565.1 Peronia peronii
TAACATATACAAAGAACTTAGATCTAATATTGATATTAATTCTCTGCCAAATTTTCGAGCCCGCTTGGCTCTTCGTCGGGGCAGTAATCATCATCATCATAATAATAACAATAATAATAATAATAATAGTAAGCTTTTAAACAGCATTTATCCCCCTACAATAAAAATTCTGTGGGCTTTACAATCTATTATTTAAGCCATTTCCGATCAGTCTGAAACTCAATTTACATAAAAAAAAAAATTGTGAAAAAAAACCTCATTTTCCTCTAATCCCATCAAAACGAGCTGAAGACTCAGATTGCACACCTAATCAATTTTACAACACATGGTAATCGTGGAGCCCGAATAAGTATTCAAGCATTGGCTCTTAGTCTTTGAGAACAGGAGAACGATTTCCCTGAAAATAATGCAATCGAAAGTGTTTTGGAAAGGCTTTAATCCCGAGAGAATGATTGACTACGGGGATTGGGTGTGAGTTACGGAACTCCTGTATGAGAAGGTTCCAAACTCTGAGGAGAAAGGATGTGCATATTGCTGCAGAGCATGGGTTATTTTGGGCTACAAAA
Organism: Peronia peronii; assembly: GCA_039654565.1. Classification (NCBI taxonomy): domain Eukaryota; kingdom Metazoa; phylum Mollusca; class Gastropoda; order Systellommatophora; family Onchidiidae; genus Peronia; species Peronia peronii. The sequence goes on from JBCEWB010098620.1 coordinate 567, forward strand.
AAAGCTAAATAACTATAACAAAACAATAAGACGTGGTAGAAATAACTGTCTTTGATGGAATATCTCATAGCGACAGAAGAATCAGATAAAGAAATATGCAATTTATTTAGACCAGATTACACAAACGCAGAAATAGACTTGGTTTAGGGTAGAAGAAACTTAACATAAACTGATGCTGAAGTAGACAGTGACGTAATATGGGAATGCAGGTTCTGAAAATTCATGATGGCTAACATAATGACGTCTGGCACGATATGATTGTAATGATTTGTATGGGTAGATATTTTTTCTTTGCCGCCCCGACGACGAACCAAGAAATTCGAAAATTGGGCCAGTAACATCACTTTCAATTTTTTAACTTACCGCGCTCAACAGAGTATTTCTTTCTTTCAGTGTATTAAGATTGAGGCAGGTGGACAGTCTGTCTTATTAAATTTTATGACATTTGTATAAAATGATGATTTGTATGGGTATAATTACCACCTGCCCATCCTTCTTTCCCCACCTTCTGTTTCTATTCCACGAAAGATTCAGGATAGGACAGCACTCAACAAGCACTCAAACCGGAAACAAAATAATCAGTCATTCACACAAACTCGTAACTGACTCATAGAATGATACCCGATTCCCTTTAGCTTGCTCGCATCCTGTTACTCCTTCAACCTTTCATATCCGAGCGTGACACAAGTGCCTCACGGTGAAGAGTAATACAATAGCACGTCTTGAATTTTAGGAAAATCTCAAGATACTAATTTAACTTTGAATTTATTATAGTCTAACACTTTTTAACGAAGAATGATTATACTAATCAGGCGATACAGCTGGTGAAGAAGTCAGTTTTCAATGCAACAGTATATTAAGTAAACATGTCGATTTGTTCAAGGCGATTTCGAGTACCGAAGGGTTAATGCTACTCTCTAGCGGAACTACCTGAAGCGTCCATGATGCAGCAAGATGCTGAAGTAGGAGATGGGAGAGTTCACAGTAGAGATGGGTAATCCCCTTCACCAACAGGTAAGCAATGTTGCCATTATCTGTACTCGGTGACACTGCAAGGGGGAGGGGGGGAGGGACTCTCAAGTAGTGATAATCTAGAGTTTATTTCCTGCTGTAACTTCGTTTGTGTGTGTGTTTGTTTGTTTGTTTGCTTTTTCAATGAATGGGTTTTTCACCTGATTAGTTTTGAGACAGTCTGTATACGGGTTCGAGGAAGAAAAATTAAAACAAAACATCGACTTCGGAGATTCAAAGCTAAAGAGACTGGCTAAGAGCAATATTTATCTCGGTCCAATTTTCAAGACAAACAACAGCCATATTTCAAAACCAGTGTATATTTAACGGTAAACATATCAATAATACCTATTTTTTTCGGAAACAGTTGAATCTATGACTTGGCTGAATACTATTCTAAACTTTTCAAAGCACTGAACATTTTTCCCGGTCTGGTACCATGTTCCTCTCATATCACTCCGTAACAGACCAAGAAATAAGTTCAATAATTGTCATGCAAGATAAGCGTTATAATATCCTATATAGCAACTGTAAAAAAGTTAGAAGTAGCCGTGCGTAAGAAATTCTGGCAGAACAAAGTTGTAAAATGGGCTGTCTCAATAGAATATGGTTTGAAATAGACAGTGTTAGACCACCTGAAAGTATCAAAAAAGGAAATAAGGATTGCAATGAACCACAGCCATCAATATCTTGAGGCAGGGCACTACATTATGATAGAAGTGAGCTCAGCCATCGAATGATTTATTTTGACTTCATACTGAGGCCATGGTTGAAGCGTTGAGAATCTCCGGCACTCAGCACAGAGTACAGGGCAATGGACGAAAGAGTTAGACCTCCTGGCTCAGGTCAGTACAGGTCATAACAGGTGTGTATAGATCTGCCTGTACTTTCAGCAGGACGCATGAATAATGATAGTCAAGCTCATGTTTGTATAACGATACCTTGCAAGCCAGACCCAAATTATCAGAACTTACTGATTCATTGACTGACTGATTATCTCCTAGAATCACAAGTGATGTAGACCAATGATTATCTAAGGATACTTAAAAGTCAATGCACTAAGTATAGAGCATAATATGTTCCCTTCTATGCGGAAATATCAATCTATCACAGCGATAGGCAGTTGAACTATGACTGTGACTACTCGTTCACCTATTCCCATGGACATCAAATCTAAAAACTTTGTCTTTTTTCTTACCGATGCAGCATCATCGATATGTCGCAGTGCATCATAAATTTGAAGTGTCCACGTTAAATATCAGGTGGGTGATGATTCTCAGCATTTACAAGCAACATATTTCTAGTTTTCTTGACATGTAATTAGCCATCAGCATTATGACATAGATGTGGTATAAATCTATGGATGTAGAGAAGCGGAAATTAATTGCTTTAATAGACAAAGAGGGCCTACCCTGGAAATGACTGTGAAAGCCGTTGAAGGGAGAGCATTTTAATTATGGCCAGCGGGTTCAGCATAGTCAAACTGTAGGATAACAACAGTAATAATATATAATAAAAGCTGTGAAAAGGTAATGGTTGTACTGGGAATCGCTGACACACTTCAGTTTGGTTCCTTATATCCTGTAGTTTTGATTAACGAATAGCTCCACAATTTCCTACCAATGCCTGGAGCTTTGCATCAATTTTAAATTTTAAAAAAATATCTAAAATAACACTATAAAAATGACCTTGACTTAAGCGAGACCATAGGCGGTACCTGGCATACAGCGCATCCACACATATGCCATCCAATATCCAGTGTTCAAAGGATACCATGGCTAATATAATTGTGTCACAAAATCACAAATAATATGGATAACAGTATGGTCATTATCTTCAGCCATTGGGAAAAATAAGGTAGTAGAATCCCATTCACATAAAATAAACACTAATTTCAAATGATTTTAAAATATCCTCACGTATTTCTCAAAACAACCACAGAGATAAAATTAAGTAATCACCATTTTCATTCAAGGACAAATTCACGAAAATGGAGTAAAAATCAATAATATATACATTTTATATGGGCCAAAGATTGTTTGCATATCCTAAATTTTCAATGTTTGTAGTCATTCCAAATATTGATTACTTCGACGGCAAGCCATTATATAATTTCCTTCATTAATATGTTGCATTATACTGTTTCCACAAAGTAATTATGATGACGCAACATAAATTCCAAAATCTCTGGAGCTTGTACAGATTTCTCAATATGTTTATGTATAATTTTCCTCTGCTGTTTGACAGAATATTTCGCCATGGAATAATTGGAGACGTGAGCTGGAGGCAAAGATAAAGAAAGCAGGACTGAACTGGCCCGAAATCAAACAGAAAGCACAGGACAGGGAAGCTTGGAGAGCGTATGTAGAAAACTACCCTCCATTGGTGATTTCAATGCTGATTATGATGATGGTGGTGATTTGACAAAGGAGTGTCTTTATGTAAATAAAATGAAATGAAGTAAATATATGGTTACCTATTAAATAAGATAACTTGACGGAAGCAAAGTTCCATTAGCTCGTGTAAAAAACCTGAGTAAGTTGATACGAAGAAACAGCGATACGGTGCTGTTTCATATCTTTCTTCATAAACATAAGGCTGCGTGCAAGGGGGCGATAATTTTATTTATCTATTTTTTTTTCTCGGGGGTGGGGGGGGGGGGGGGGGTCGGGGAGAAGGGGTGAGTGAAGTGTGGAGGGGGATAGGGGGCGGAAGAGGAAGTTCTCAAGCGAGCTCGACTTCTTAACAAGAGTGATAAATAAACATAATGAACAAACTGTTTCTGGCAATGCAAAACATGGCAGGATAAACAAAAAAGGAAATAAATAGATAAAATAAAAACATAACACATAAATTAATATATAAACATGCAAAGAAAAAAAAAAGACAGAGAGAAATAGAAAGAAAGGAAAAAGAATAAAGAAAGAAAGACAGAACAAATATATAAATAATACAGTTATAAACTATACAAAAAGTAAAAAGACAAAGAATATACAAATAAATAAATTTAATAGATAAATGCAGATTTGCGAATACATAAATGAAAAGATAACTAAACAGACAGATACATCAAGAAATAAATCAAGAAATAAATCAAGACATCAAGAAATCAATGAAAAAATAAATAAATGAATAAATAAATAAATAACAAAAAAAAAAAAAAAAAGAAAAAAAGAAAGAAAGAAAGGAAAAAAGGAAGAAAGACAGAATAGTAAAAAATAAATAAATGAAAAGGACAGGCCTAATGTCCATTTCGTAAAGATATTGCTGTCTGCGAAAATAATTATCCTGAACTATTCAAGGAAAACGATCTTTTTGATCAGAGACTAACATTTCTGAAAAAAAAAAAACAACAACGAAAGTCTGACTTCCTCCATTTTCCAAATTGTGAACTTTTCTTTTAAGCATCTCTTAGCATAGCAGCATGACCTTCCAATGACAGGACACTATATTAAAGGAAATAGATTAGCTGTTGTCTCAAATTACAATCTATTAAAGTAAAGTGCAGATATCAGTAAATATGGCTCTTAGGTCAGAAACCGACGTCGCACATTATTATCTAAAACTTTTATGTGTTTTTGTCTAGTGCCCTACGGAAGGAGGGGGCGATGTGGGGGTCAGAATACGAGCTAGGAGACAAACAGAAAACAGGCCTGATAGACATATAGCAGAAAGATAGACAAACAGAAAGACAGACAGACAGATAGATAGACAGCAGAAAGATAGATCGATAGACAGACAGAAAGCAGCCAGACAACAGACAGACAGATAGATGACAGACAGACAAACAGATGATACGCAACCAAAAGATAGACAAGAGACAGACAGATAACAGATAGACAGACAGATAATGTGCAGACATACAGAGGCAGAGATAGTAGACAGAGAGAAAGAGAGAGAGAGAGAAATCAGAAGAGATAGATATGGAAAGCTGCAGACAGTGAAAGAAAGAGAGAGAGAGAGAGAGGATGACACAAAGGAGTAGGAATAGAAAGAAAGAGAAAGGCATGTGTCAGACTAGTGCCAAGCACAACTGGTTCGAATAATGTGCTTCCTTTTTTTTCCCTCGTATAACGCAATTTGTATTACATTACTACACAGGTTTAATCACTATTCGCATTGAACCGCTATCTCCAAGCACATAACATCTAAGCAATGGAATCGATTTGCAAAGACAGTTTCGTTTCTGTCTATACTTTTCGTCAAGTAACAAGAAGAAGAAAAATCTGATCTTCTTTTCTTATTCTTATTTTGTAAAATGTATTTTCAGGTGATTTCTCCATGCCTGGGACTCTAAATCATCTTCAGAATAGCCACTGTTTGACATGATAACATTTAAAACATAAAAGAAGAGGAAAAGAAAGTATAAAAAATCAAGAACCAGCTAGCACATATATAACGCGTCATTCAGCATATAGGTAGTTTTGCAAAATCGCGCACTGACTGAACTAATAAACATACACAATTTGGTTCTTTGGAAGCCAATATATTATGTCAGTACACAGTTCCACGGTGAAGAAATCCAGGACTTCTACACTATAAATATAATCTATAATCACTACCAGACTGCAGACTGAAAAACGACAAGTATATCGTATCCACATTTGGGACAAAGAGACGTTAGATAACAGTCATTGTTTCTGTCGAGACAAAAAGTGCAAAGCGATGGCTGGGAATTCTGAGAAGATTTAACAAGGCTTGTGATCCATAAATGTCGATTTCGAGCCTGGATATTATTATTCGAATCTGGTATTATTTTTTTTTCTCCTGCGCCTCAACTGATGATCACTACGATCCTTGGACATGGACCAGCCCCAGTAAGGTCCAAACTCATGATAAAAAGTGACTATTACTCTGCCAACGGATGTTGTTGTGATGGTACCGGGGACGGGGAGAAAACCCATTCTCCTCGAGCCGAGATCCCACATGCCCATTTTTGTTGTTGGTGTTGTTGTTGTTGTTATTGCTCTCTCTCTTACAAGGAGATTGACACCTAATTATTTTAATTATTCTAAATGAATAGGACCCAGGGCCTATATTTTTTTTGTATTGTATTTTATATATTGTTATTTTATCTTTTGGTTTTATGCATTTGCAAATTAAAGTTCCGACCTGGACATGTGGGAAGGATATAATTATCTGCACAGCACGAAATGGACGCAATCGAACCATTGTCGTGGTCTGACGCGCTTCACGTTGAGGCGGCACACCATGTGGCAAACTACCAAGAAAGAACCGAGATAGTCCTTTCACTGGAACTGAAAGGCCCTAATGTACACAACGAATGGACAATCTCAAGAAAACATGGCAATTTGTACTGCCTGCGCAATGATGTTAAAATAGGATTCTCCAGTTGTTCACAAACGGTTGAAAGAACAGCCAGCAGTCATGTTCTCACATCAAAAGAAAATGAAATCATTACGACAAAAAAAGCCCGCTGAACTACTACTACAACCAGACAGTGATTTCGTTTGCTCAGCAAGAACAGTATCCACAACATCCCAGCATCAACACAAGCATTCCCAATGAGGCTCTGCCAACGATTTCTCTAAAGCGATACAAGACACAATGCCTTTGGTGACAAAACCTCGAAAAATCCACAAGTATATAGGACTGATGAGGAATAGCGAATTGTCTTACTCCTAAGATATATAGCGATCACAGCTGAAGCATTGACTGTCATAGACAATGATATAAACGACCTTTTCATTACCTGATATATATGTATATATCCGCCCACCCAGTTCCTTGTTTATCTGTTTAGTTGCCAAACCCTTTGGACAAGAGCCCGTGCCTGGGAAAACCGACACGTAATTGTTCTCGTTTTTGTCACCTTATCTAGAGCGACAACATGGAACTTTCTAGCAAGAACAACTAAATTGTTCAGTAGCTATAGATACATTCCTCAAACAGATCTTTAATAAAATATGCTTTAGGAATGCCTCTGTATCATCTACTTATGGTCTATAGTAACTGAACTCGGTCATAATGTCTTATCCTTTGCAATAGAATTGCCCCAGTACTCAGAGATGCATGGCTCATCCCCAAAGTTGAAATGCCAATGGAAACATGCGGGCTGACGCCACATTCCCCTGTGTATTAATTTTTCATAGTGTTTCCAGCCATCCTCTATTTCCGGTGTGCACTGTTTATTGTATATGTTTTAAAATATCGCCCGCCCCATAGTCTATGGCCGGCCCACATCACCACAGCGATTCTCCCACTGCCGTCTCAAGTTTCTAGGCTAGGCAGACAGTCTTACAGGACAAAAATATATCCAACAGTTGAGCTAAGTGCATGAACAATGTGCCTTTAAATCCCAACACAAACAATATAAATAATTGTGTATGAACATTACGATGAGAAATATCCGATTTTGCGTACTATAAAACTGGTCCTACTAATGTGCTGTTCAGCCAAAACTCAATCACTCAGACAATGCGAGCAGTCGTATTAAATCAAGAAGCTCTGTGTGTCTAACATATAAAACGCATTTCTATAATCATCTTTCCATGAGAATCATGTAATTTCAAAGCCCAGCTTAGAGCATGATAATCCCATGCTCAAAATCAAAGATCACGCGTTTTGTCTGTACGGCTAGGCACTAATGATATGTATCAAAGGTGCACAGACTGAGAGCAGAAATTATCTACTCTCGGACAATTTTCCCTTTTAATGCTGAATATTTCATATGAACAATGTTATTGGTGAGGATTTAAGTGCCTATTTGGCAGCTGCCTTGTACACTTCTGGAAGGCTGAGAACCTTTATGAATGTCTTCTTTGGTATGTCAATCCTTTATAGATTGTAAAGTGCTTAGAGCTTGTACATGTGCGGGATTAGGAGATATATAAATGCTATTATTATTGTTACTATTAGTACTAAAATCATAAACCTAGAATTCATGTGAAATATTGCTGAGCCTTGTCAGTGCCATATTTATTTTTCAACAGCGAAAAACTCTCTCTCTCTCTCTCTCTATCTCTACCTCTCTCTCTCTAAGTCATGATTACAGCTTTGAACTATAGAAAGAATTCACCAGTTTTAAGTCAGAAAAAAATCCGATAAATTGTTTAAGACTTCGATGGTGAAAAAGTTAATTATTATAGTTACAAATCAGCGGAGAAGACCATCTTAATTCGTTTGAGAACCACTAGATGTTTAACCGCAAAAATAGCCCAGACAAAAGATATCCCAGAAATGCGCTGACCGTCAAAACAGGATATCTGGTGGTGGTTGAAAATGTACGTTAAAAGTGTACACTGTTACTCTCAAAAGCCCCGGCAGTTTTTATATCTCTCTCATGAATATGCATGAGATATGACATCAAATCAGCATTACGATAGCCTGTCTTAATACGACTTCCTACAATACAAAAACATGAATATGATATATCAAAACAGAAGACTATTACAGTCGATTATGGTATCAGAATAGAAGGACATCGATGTTTCAAACTTTAACCGAGCACTGGCTTAAGGAACAACTGTTGAAATAAACTAATACAAATTGCAGTAATTTCTTCCAACTTCGAACAGTATCATTACAAAATGTTATTGTTATTCTGATTACTATCTTCATTTAACTGTCATGAAAGTCGCTATTTATGACTACTTGGGGATTATCAATTTAGTTCCTACTTAATGGAAATGTTACAGCATTTAATTTGACGTTCTGTGATACAGAAAGCATCTAATACATTGACATGAGAGATGGCGTCTATGCCGGACGGATGGTTGAATTATTCAGTTAATTTATTCTGCAATGTTCTGATCTACCCCAGCAACGAAAGCCCACAAAAGCATTAGCGTTATTAAATTTGACGTTTATGACAATTCCCTGAAGCAGGACTGTTAATTCTCGCATTTCAGGAACATTTCTTTTTCTTTATGTTTTACTCTTATTCTCTGGAGAGCAATTTGTCTGTCTTACTGTCTGTCTGTCTGCCTGTCTATCTGTCTGTCCTCACTTTTTCCATCTTTACATTTACTGCTTCTGTTTGTCTGTATCCATGCCTATGTTCTCGTCTCGGTGTAATTTTGTCATTTCCACTCTCTCTTTTTTTATTTCTCCCCTCACTTTCCTACCAGTTTTTTTTTCTTTCTTCCTCCATCATATTTATGCTTTATATATAATTTGGGAGAAATGTTCAAATATAATATACATAGGTTATAAATTTTATAATTTTACATACATAGCATAGCAATGAATCTAAACTGGATTAAAATGAATGATTATTATAGAACCGTTTCTTTAATTAGCGATGAAAAGAGTGAATAGATTTTAATAATAATTAGTTATAATTATGGAGGTCAAACTACAAAAGAGAAAAAAAAAAAGATTTTGGCAAGAACGTTATATTTTCAGGAAAACAAAACAAAATATGTGGAAGAAATGATATACTGCAAGTAACTTTATCTTGACAAAGACGCTGAAAACGGGCGGACGGAGGACGAAGACCGACGTTTTCTGTCCGTGTAATCCTTTCACAGTGCCAGACCCGGCCAGCAAACGGAATTTTCATTTCTAGAACAACATGTACGTCACGGAAAGGACGCAGAAAACTGTAGCTTTTGTTGTGGTTCAAACGGAAATTACAAATGAAAAAGCAAAAGACAATGGGTGGAGTTGACCCCATCCAAAGAGAGCTATTGTTTTTGAAATTCTCATAGAAAGATTCGTTTTGTACAATGAAGTCTATGCACATTAGATCTGTTTTTGTGTCTGTGACTACTCAGTGACTACTTCTTACTATTGTTTCTACTTATGAAGGAGCGGATGTGGAACACAATGATGAACAAAGCAAGCAATGTTTGTGTGTGTGTGTGTGTGTGTGTGTGTGTGTTTTTAACGAAGAACCCACCAAGTTCGAAAATCTTGCGTACATTTATTTAATTGTTAGCATATCGAATTCTACAGAATGTTTTTCACTTCTTTCGGTGTATTTAGTTAGTTGCCGGTGGACAGTTCACCTTCAAATGATGATGACAACGATAAAGGTGGCCTCTCCTACTCAATGAACGAAACATTTAATTAAAATTCTCTTTCATATACAGCGAAACCCTGTTTACCTTTTTATATCTTTTCATTGTCGTCCTGGAGAAGAACCAACTTGGTTAAAAAATGTGGCCAGTTCCATCAGTTACTCAATCTTTAACTTATCAGTTCTCCAGAATGTTATTTGTCTCTTTCAATGTATTACATTAGTTACCGTTCACAGTCAATGTCTTAAATTTTAACACATTCCTGTAAAATGACGATAATATAGTTGAGGAGATGATTATGAAAGTACTTGTAAAATGTGGTGCCTATTGTGATTGTGATGGTTTGGTTTCGGATGTGACTGTGGGTGGTATTGGTAGTGGCTTCAGTTATAAAATCATGGAAGTCACAGTGATAGCGACTGTTTAAATACTGCAATAGAGATGATGGTCATGATAATGCCGGTACGGTGGGCACCGTTAGTGGTAGTCCTTCGGGTCCAGCTGGGTCGTGTGAATCATTTATGGACATGGAATTGGCTCTGTAGTTCCAGTCTGGACGTACAGAGTTGGGCACAGTGGGGGCATTGGAACTCCGTTGTTGTGATGGTTGGGACTCTTGCTCTGTGGCACCGTTACGGTGGTGGTAAAGGTGGCTCTCCCGGTTGTGGTACAATTGAATAAAGTGTTACTTCTGAGGTGGGAAACATCTTCTCTATATTTTCTTGACGGCATAGTTGGAGAAAACATGTGTAGAAAAGGTGGAGGTAGACCGTTTTTTCCTCTTTGATAATTACATTTTTTAGTTGCTCTCACGACACGGACGAAAAAAAAAAATCTGTCAGTCTCGGTCGGTGTCCGGCTCTAATATGAATGCATGGTAAGATTTAAAAAAAAAAAAAAAAGAGAAGGCAACTAGGAATCAACGATGTCTCTCTGTCTCCCTCAACCCTTTACCTGGCACATCCCTCTCAGGCAGACCCTTCTGAAATTTCACTTACAGGAACATAACTCTATGCAAAAACAATTTATTCTTAAAAAAAAAAAACCACACACACAAAACTATTGCACCAAAAAATCTGATATCTCATATAAGAAGAGAAAAGTGGTGTGTGCAACTTCATGTGTGCAACATTTTTATGGCAGTCAGACAACTAGATCATGTTCAAAAGAAATATCTGAAGTCAAACATATCTGAAACACCATTATAAAGCCGAGTAGTTGCTTTAGATAAAGCCACAAAAGTTCCTCCAAGTCACCAAAATATTGTTCTAAATTTTAAAAAAAACAACACAGAAACGTAAATTTTCAACCGATTTTGATCGAATAAAAACTACCGCAAAGCATGAACTCTCTACTTTCGTTTTAAACTACGCTCAGCGCGAGATTTCCGGTAGTAACATGACTGTTGGCGAAAAGGGGATATGGGTGTTATGGAGTCATTTGCAGCGACTTGCGGCGACTGTACCAGTCTGCCGATAGAGGCGACTGTGAAGGGTTAAAGGTGGAAAGCCAAGACATTGTGCAGTCATTTGTGCATAAAAACGAACGTTTCTCTGTTTCTCCTAATCTTTAAAAGCCCAAAACATGTTTCAAAAACTATAATCTACAATATTACTCTAAACAAGTCTGAATTTCAAAGAAAGATCAGTG
>JBCEWB010098631.1:0-12211 GCA_039654565.1 Peronia peronii
TAGATAGATAGATAGATAGATAGATAGATAGATAGATAGATAGATAGATAGATAGATAGATAGATAGATAGATCATTGTGGTAGTTACTGCAGACAAATAGACAGACAGACAGCCAGATTTACACTATCTGTCATAAACTTATACAACCCTTATATAACAACTGTTTACATGACGCATGACTATTTGGCGAAAATCACCTAGTTCAAAACCACGTAGAGCCCAGCCTTGAACCTCGAGTTCTAGAACCCATTCATTTTCTTACCGCCTATTTCTGGCCAATGTGTCAGTCATGGCCTTCACCGTTAGGACCAAGTAGTTTATAATAGAAATTACATCACTCAGATGTAACTGTTTTCTGTGGTTGACATTGTCTAGCCTTGTATAATAAACCTATCATTATAATCCGTTGACTGAAGGCAAATGACTGAGAAATGTGCGCGTAGTCGGGCAACTTAACGTTTGTGAAAATCAATGATTTCTCCCGACCAGAAAAGAGTGTCCGTGCACGATCCAAAGAAAAACTGCATTAAAGTACTAGTTTGTTGTTGTTGTTGTTGTTGTTGGTGTTGGTTTTTGTTTGTTTGTTTGTTTGCTTGTTTGTTTGTTTGTTTTTGTTTTTTTGTTGTTTTTTTTTTTGTTGTTGTTGTTGTTGTTGTTTTGTTTCTCCACAGCATTATATACAAAGAAAATAACTTGAATTGCAAATGTCTTTGTATATTATTTACAATTTTTCTATTATTTCACCTACTACAAACGAAATCGTATCGAGAACGAATGAACTGCATCTTGGCTATTTGCCTGTATTGTCTTATCTTATCAAATCTATCTTATCTTATCTTATCCATCGTTATTGTTAAAATGTTCCAATTTCTAATCATCACTGAAACGTGCGCATATTCGAAAAAAGACAGAGAAAGCTGAAGAAATGAGGAAAACGTTTGAAGAGAGAGAGAGAGAGAGAAAAGTAAGGACTATAACATAAGTCTCGAGATAACCTCCACCAGGAGGTTGAAAGACGGATATAGAACGTACAACAGAAGCTGGATCTTCTATACCGATGCAGGTTTTTTCCAACACGATTTGTCCATACATTGAGAGTGGCCAAATGTCACTGACCAACAGCGCTTTGTAAGAGGGTATCAAATGCGCGGACATGTCTGGACGAACAGATCCCCGAAAAGAAAGAGAGAGAGAGGGATGAGACAGTGGGTGTACTGTCCGAGTTGACGAGTGGAGAGAGAGAAAGACGAGGGGCAGGGGAGGGGGACGGAGAAAGGGACGGGAGTGGTCTGTAAATGAGAGCATTGAACCGCAGGGAATATTAAATAGCGCCCACATCACATGATCAAGCGGGTTTGTCTCACTGGCCGCTCTCAAAGGCATGTGGTCTCTTCCCAAAAATGCGAAGAGACGTAAATGGAAGGTACTGGAGTCCTGGTCTCTTCTGAAAGCCCATGTCCATAAAGGTCACCTGCCACCATCGCTCAGTGAAACTTCAAGGGCATTTAAAAAAAAAAAAAAAGGCATAGAAAAAAAAGTGCTCACTCATGACCATGTCATTTCAAATCACAATTACTCGTGAGCGCGCGTGTCTTGTCTCTAAACCTGGAGCCCGCGGCATGTTGTATGTCGGGGGATTCATTTGATAACGCCGTCCTGTCTGACCACCTGAGTTTTTTGAGGGTTTCATTTCTCTTTTGCTGCCTCGGAAAATATTCCATTCCTTTCCTTTGTTATTTCCCTCTCCCCCCCCCCTCCCCCACCTCCTCCACACACACACGCACAAAAAAAAAGTTTGCTATATATTATTAGCAAGGAAAATTGCTTCCCATAACAATTTTTTTTTAAAGGTCACGTTTCTTTCTGCTGAAAGGGTTACAAACTACAGATCCAAACATTTTACACGTAGCACTTGGAAATTCGGAAGGTTCCTCATGACGATTGTGAGTACTGATAACTCATTCATGTTTTCAGGTTTATGAGAATCAACTTAGCTTACAAAATATTTCTTTCTTTCTTTCTTTCTTTCTTTTTTTTTCTTTTTTTTTTCAGCTGGAAAATGTGTCCTCCCTCCCCCCTTTTCTCTATTTTTTTCCTCTCTCTCCATTCTCCCTACATCCCATAATATCTCTCTAGATTGTAGTTTTACAATCTGCTTGAATGTTATAAAAAAAAATAACAATAACAGAAGACAACATAATTGAGTTATGAATATTCTCATGTTTCGGAAAAGATTCATGATGGAAATATTGAAATACTATACATGTAGAGCTAGGAAGTTGGGGAAGTTCGTCATAAAGTTTGAGACCATTGATAACTTATTCGTGTTCTTGAGTTCATGAGAATCAGCAAAGCTTACGAACTTTTTTTTTGGGGGGGGGAGGGGGGGAGGGGGGTGTCAATTGGTTGCAAGGAGCAATGACATGCTTTGTGTCCATCTGCCTTTATGAGTGTGTGTGTGTATACCTCTGTGTGTGTGTGTGTGTGCGAATCTGTGTTTTGAGAAGCTTTCAATGCCTGACAGGGTTTGACATTTTTCTTTAGAAGCGATGATTTGATTGACTGCCCAGCACGCGCCGAATCCCACAGCCCCGCAGCAACTGTGTTGTCATAAGATGATTCGAAATAATGGCATTAGCGAACTCCACACCATGCCAGGTTTCGGCATTTGGCTGGCCAGATTAAAAATTACTTTAACTAAAAAAATGAAAGAAAAGAAAAGAAAGAAAGAACGAATGAAATTTTGTTTAAAAATCATTTTTTAAAAATCCACACGTATCACTGAGCCCATCAGCTGAGAACAACTAAGGTCTTGTGATAAAATTCCACGGGCACAACAAAAGGAGGCATCTTTCAAAGAGAGAAAGAAAAGAGAAGAGGCTAAAAATAAAAAAAAAGGAGGGGGGAGGGGGTAGAGGATTTCAGACCAGCCGTCCTCAGGGAAAACCTGCCCGCTGAGACAATGCGATTGTTCCATGTTGCCCATTGTTGTCTGGTTCCTCGGAGTGAAAGGTTTTTGTCTAGTGTCAGTGTGTGTGAGTGTGTGAGTGTATGAGTGAGTGGGTGGGGTGTTCTGCGCCCCGTCCGGGCGCGCGCCTGTATTTGTATTGTTCGTGTGTGCTGGAAAAGCAGAGAAAGGAAAGAGAGAGGAAACAGAAAAAAAAGATAGACGGATGGGGAGATAAAAGAAGAAAATAAATAGAAATAGAGTGGTTCAATAAAATTGATGAAGTTTTTTAACTTAAAAATTCAAACAAAGAAAAAAGAGAACAAAAAAGAACAAAACAGAGAAAGGGAGAAAAAAGTAAGAAAGAACGAAATAACGAAAGAAAGAAAGATAGAAAAATGAAAGAAAGAGAGAACATAGAGAGGAAGGAAAGAAAGAAGGAAAGATAGATAGAAAGAAAGAAAGAAATAAAGAAAGAAATATGAATAGGGGTCAGCGGTGGAAAATTTGAAAACTGGGAAAGAGGGGGCGGGGGCGAGAGGGAGGGAAGAATGAATGAGCCAGATGAGGACAATATCACAACAGAGGAACATGGATTTGAAGTCGGCTCATGATATTCACCAATTCATCTCTATTCTCCCTATTGTTATTATTATTCTGACGACGGCGATGATCATCATCATTTTTCAACGGCCTGATTTAGGAAGATAAAGAAGATTTTAAGTCGAGTCCCCTGTGTGTTTTTTAGTCCGATTTCGTAGAACAATGAGATGAGCTTGCCTGCCTCAGATGTGACAGACCACAGCGAAGATTAAATTACCATGACTGAGTGAGGAAAAAAAAAACCCGTGTAGACACGATAACATTATTGGTATTTCACCTGCTAACTTCCAGCCAATAATTATGTCTGTCTACAGTTTTACACAAGCCTCGCTTTTTTTCCTAGATTATTTACCTCTCTCTCTCTCTCTCTCTCTCTCTCTCTCTCTCCTTCTTTTCCCCCATTTTTCCAAAAAAAAAAAAAAAATCTTTTTCCATTCTGTTTGCGTGTCTATATATATTATAAGTCTGCCTGTCTGTCTGTCTGTCTGTCTATCTATCTATCTATCTATCATCTGTCTATCTATCTATCATCTATCTGTCTATCCATTTGTCTGTCTGTGTTCTATCTGTCTATCTATCTGCTTTTCTCTCTGTCTATCTGTCTGTCTCTTTCTATCTTTCTGTCGATCTCTCTCTGTCTGTCTCTCTCTCTCTCTCTCATTCACAAATATATACAGAGACATAAATTCACCTGCAACACACAATGCTCAACTATAATTATATACTGAGAACTTCGCATTGCCAATTATTAACTTAGAGCGATCGAAATGGCTATTCTCAGGAGACTTAAAATGAAATCAACAATTAACGTCCGATAGATAGTGGACAAGAACAGAACTGCGACTGAGCACAGCTGAACACCTGCCATAAAGTCCCAATATTCAGTTCACACCATGGCAAATTACAATTTTAATACCACGAGTCCGAGTTTTCATTCTAATATGAAGAACGAACGTCACGATCCATGAGTTGTTTTAGACTTGCTCGAATTAATACCAATTAACAATTCCCCAGCATCATGATCACAATAATATCTACAGATCTATCTGATACAAAATTTGCTACACAATCGAAAATGAAGCGTTTTACGCCCAAACAAAATAATTGTTAAGCAACAGAAAATATGGTTATTCAAAGCAAAAGAATGTCAATTCAAAGGATCATAATGACATTCAATATAACGCCAGCTATTGCCCACATCACATTCATCGACACCCCCCCCCCCCCTCAGAAAAAAAAAAAACGTACGACGTAAATTACAAGTTTTTCATTAACAAACCCTCACAATGACAATATACATGCATAGATCTGATTGTCACAGAGACGAAAAAATAGCGATCGGGCCGTTATGACCTAGGCTATTGGCAAACAGGTCTGGTAAGCTTCAAATAGCCTTAAGAACTGAACAAAAAGAAGAAAAAACGAACAATTGTGTGTGTGTGCGTGTGTGTGGGTGGGTGGGTGGGTGTGTGGGTGGATGGCTGTGTGTGTGGGTGTGTGTGTGTTGTTTGTTTGTTTTGTTTCGCTCTGTTGTTTAGTTTATGTGTTTGAGTCACGGCAAAGACCAGAAGCTGGGAGGGGATAAGGGATGGGGGATGAGGGATGAGGGGATGCAGCAGCTTCGTCCTGGAGCGGTCAACACAGGGGACTGACCTCAAAGCCAGGTCGGGTCCGCCGGTCGATACTTAGTTTTTGCACCAGTATAAAGTATCTCCCCCATGCCAAGGGAAGGGAAAGCCGGCCTAAGCGTAGTCTTGAGACTACAAACTGTGTTATCGCGAACGTGGGAAATTGATCGCGCCAGGGCCTGGACACTGACATGAATTTTCTCAAATCGCCTAAAACTTAAGGAGAGAAACAAAGAAAGAAAGAAAGAGAGAAAGAAAGAAAAAAAAGAAGAGAGAGAAAGAAAGAAAGGAAGAAAAAAGAAAGAAAGAAAGAAAAAAAAGAAAGAAAGAACAGACTGCTCCATAGTTTTTTATCCATTGTTCTATCAATTTGTCTTAATTGCGAAATGCGCCGTTTTACCTTTTTTTTTTTTTTAGCCATTTATTTTGTGTTTAACGCGAACATAATAAAACTGGTCAGATAACATAACAGAAATGAAAAAAAAAAAAAAAAAACAGAAAAGAAAATCCCCAAAGAAAGAATAAAAGAGAGAGAGAGAGAGATAAGAGAAGAGAAAGAAGTAATCATGAACGAAAGAAATCGTGACAAATAAATTATGTTGTTATTTAGCATAGCCACACAACTGTTTGAAAATAGAGACTGAGTTTTTCAAGAAACCATAAGTCACACAAACACACGCAAATGAGACGCCGCACGATGAAATCAGGCGCTCGTCAAATTGAGGCAACCGTGAACATTCAACAGTGAAAATTAATTGATATATTTTTCAACAGCGAATGAATTTTTACGGCAATCTTTTTTTTTTTTTGTTCTTTACAGAGCCCTTCTATATCAATCTAAGAATGCATTTCAGAGTTAAATTTGCTGAAATAGATTGAGTAAAAGCCTAGAAGTTAGAGGCATGGCCTAATAAGGATAAATAAGGATTAACAAAAGTGATCGGCCATTTTCTCGCTTAATTCAGCCGCAGCAACAGATCGTCCCTATGGTCTTTAATTGCTCATATCTTGACTTCTACTTAAGGTAGAACACAAATTTGTTCACGCACAGAAAGGGACATGAATAATCTTCAAAGTGATACCAATAAGTCCATATATATACGCTCAAAATTTGACGAGAGCCTGATTTCATCGTGCCGCATCTCAAACAGTATTTACCAGGTGATGACACTGGAACACAACCGAAGATGAAATGTATAATAATAAGAAAAAAGAGAGGCTAAAAAGAAGTTGTTACTGTCTCAATACACTCAGAATTAAGTGCAGGGAGGACGAAGGAGAGGCAGACAGAAGAAGAGATGGGAGAACAACATCCGAGAATGGACAGCCATGGAGCTGCCGGACACACTGAGGAAAGCAGAGAGCCGTGAGGAGTGGAGGAGATTCGTTGTCATCTGTCAGAGGTGACCCAAGGGGTGACAAATCTACGGGAGCATCATCATCATCGATAATCATCATCATCAATCATTGAAAGATACAACGACTGATTAATTTATCTACAAATTTTAAAGTTTATGGAATCCACACTTGTTCGTTCGGTTCCTCATTGTAGACTACGCAGTCGCAAACTTGAGTATCAAACCTTTACGCACTTATAATCACGGATAACTCGAACTGATGAGGGCAAGATATTTAGAGCACTCGTTACACTAATCTTGTTATCACAAGAAAAGTACATAATTAAATTTCCAGAGCTTGCGAACTACAACATGAAACATGACAGAAATGGATGAAACAGGCTAATTATACATAACATGACACACGTACATATTATTTAATTTAACATATTATACTCACACACTGAAAAGCCACAAGATAACCACTCTTAGAAGGCTGAAAGACGTAAAAATGCCATAATCATGGCTAAAAAGCGAGGAATGTCCTTCTATTTCAAAGGAAGATTATTCAACAAACTCCTTTCACCCCGCTATCTTTATCATTTCATTATTAATTTTTTCCACTCTCCTTAGAGATAAAATTCGTATATTTATTATAGATATTTACCTTAATCCTTCCACTGCTTTTTGTCCTATAAATATTATGTAAATGTCCAGCTCACAGTGTCTTGTTCGTAAAATGATGACCATTTCTCCATCTCTCCTTTCACAATCATTTATTTTTCAGTCTTTATTTATTCAATTTATTTGTTTATTTATTTTTTATTATTTATATAGCTATTCATTCATTCATTTGTTCAATTGTTTGTAAATTTATATAATATGTCTCTTTGTATGTTTATTTATTTATCTGATTTAATATTTGATATGAATCAAAATGGATTGAGTTTCATTTGAAGTAATCCTTTATATTTATTTTTTTTACTTTTTAAATTGTCTCCTTATTTTGTAACTTACCACTGACTGGTTCACCAATTTATGTAACTCTGTTTGCTTGTATTTTTACTCTTAATTGCTTTTTTTTAAATGTAATATGTATATATTTTATTTATTTATTGTTTTTGTCCTTCTCTCTTTATTATTTATTTATTTGATTCAATATTTGCTATCCATCAATCACAAGTCGTGATGTGTTCATTTGAATTATTCCTTTATATCTAAGTGAAAAGCTATTTATGTATTATTTATTTATTTATTTACTTACTAATTAATTAATTAGTCCCCATGTTTATTATTTATCTATTTATTTAGTTATTTATTCATTTATTTATTTCCAGTTATGGCTTCAGACTCGTGCATTTAATCAACCCTGACCTTAAGCCTGTCCCTAATTCCCGACAACATAACTGAATACCACAGGCACATCAGCCTTGTAACAAGAACAAGATGTAATTTGATGAGCACTTAGCACATTTGTTATAAAATGAGGATTACAGAGAATACGCACAAGAGCTAAATTCGTAATCTTCTCATTTCAGTGCAAGAATGTCACCCCCACTCAGGCTGATAACGAGGGAATTCCAATGTGCGTCATCGACTCGAGATAGAGACAAGCCGCTCTACTTTTTTCTTTCTCTTTTATGATAAAAGTTTGCCTTATTTCAGCTGTCGTTTCACGCTATAATTTTAGCACTTAATTTGCTAAAAAGTTCTTCTGGTTAACGACCTATTCAGCAGCCGTTTGAAATATGTGAACCACCGGTTTTCTGTTGCAATCAGGGGTTAAACGATGTAGCTGGTGATATGTATTATTATCTGTCACTGGAAGCATTAACCCTTTCATTGTCATGCCCATTTAATAGTGTAATTCTGCTGTTTCTCCTTCGTTAAAATTGATGACTTTTTCAGCACTTCAAGGCCTTCACCCTTGAGGTTACTGTGTGTTTGATTTTTTTTTATCATGACAAGGTCGAATCACTGGATCTAACTTTGAAATTATGTCTAAATTTGCTCAATACACATGGCCCTGGCAGCGAAAGGGTTAAACATTTGACCTAACTTCAGACTAACTGGAACCAAATAGCTTTCATTTTTCTAGCAGCTGGTTATATAAGCTGACCACTGAATTCTTAACATGAGCGGTCGATGTAATTATGATTGGGTTGCCTAATTAAGACATTGGTTAGTTGTCTACACCAGCATAAAGTCTCCCAGGAAGCAATGCCTTATTTAAGATAGATAGAACCATCTAATTAAAAATTGTTACACAATAGAAGAGAATGTTATACAACATAATTCAACGTTTATTAACAGAATTTATATTCTGTCAACATGTTACACAAAATAAAACAAAATAATAATAAAATTATAAAACAAATGTTTTAAAATTACATAAAAATTTTATACGTAATATTTGAGATAGAACAATATTTATCTAAAATCGCAATGCTATTCATCGCAATACCTGACAATCAATAATCATATGATCAGAAATTTTAATTGTATCTAGCCAATCTTGTGACGGAAATTAGAGAAACGAACATTTTGATGTGTGTGAATAAATATAGGTAAATCGATGTGCATGCATTTGTTTTTAAATAAACTTGTCCAATTAAACACATTATGATGTTTATACACGCCGGCATATTTACGCCTATCCTCAAAAACACCTAACACATAAAGAACATATTTAATTTATGATTATTGTACAGGAGGCAGAGACATTTAAGACATCAAAAACGAATTATTGCAAATATTCACCCTGTCTACAGTTTCTCCCCTTCGTTCTGTTTTGTTATTTTTTTAAAAAATCAATCGCCTTCAGCTTGACGTCAGTGCTATCGCCAGGAGCGGAGAGACAAGGGTGCGGGGGGAGCATTACGCATGCGGAGATAATCCCGCAGTCCCTTGCGCACCGCAGAAATATCCGGGGATAACCGAAGATAAACTAAGATGTCGGTGGTTTCGGAAATGCAGCCGCCAGATAATGTACGTCTAATACCAACCCCTCCCCCCCTTTCCCCCTTAAAAAAAAAGGAAGTAAGTAAACACATGTAAACAAGTGGTCTGGTGCCGATTACGTGGAGAAGCAACGTCATTGACAATGGTATCGTTTGTTTGTTAGCAGAAAATCCAATAATCAGATATCTTGTAGCTTTCTTCTTTCTTCCTTTCTTGTTTCTTTTTCTCTACGTTCTCGTCTTCCTTTCTTTTTCAGTTCTCTTTCTCTACTCTTTCATCGTCATCTTCTTCCTCTTCATTTTACGAAAAATGTCTTAAAATTAAGACGACTGTCCACCGGCATCTAATCAAATGCATCAAAAAAAAAATTGAAAAACAATATGAAGAATTTTGAGTTGAGTTCATAAAATAAACTAATATCGTTAGCCAAATTTTCGAGCCCGCTTGGCTCTTCGTCGGGACAACAATCTTCTTCCTCTTCATTTTCATCAACGTTTTCCTCACTTCCTCTGATCTTCTTCTCTTCCTGATTCTTTTCCTTTCATTTATTTTCTCTTTCTATTTTACAATTTCCCCCTTCCTCTTTTTTTCTTGCGTCTTTTTGCTCTTTTCCTGAACATTTTTGCTTATATCTGATTACATTTTTGTTATTTTCCTTCTTTTCTGTTCCTATTTTGAGCGTTTTTTTTTTCTTCAGAAAAGGGGCGGATGTTTTCTCTTTTGGTCTTTAAAATCCATTTCTGCAGTTCCGTTTCTCTTTCATGAGTTTTCCTTTCAACTACCTCATTTTTATTTCTTACTTCGCATGTTTCCCTTCATATTACATCTCAAGGCTGACTATGGCCGACTCCACTTCCGCTTCAAAAGCAGTATTGCTCGTTCAGGTTTCCAATCTACATTACTTAACTTTCCCCACACAAGAATTCCTCAGACATCTGGAAAAAACGTATGATTGCATTCTCGTATTTTGTTCACGTCCGATTCTACGTGATTATGATGCAAACTGAGACATCACAAGAAACCCAACCTGTGATCTGGCGCTGTAAAATTATATTAAAAAGACAATAATAATAAGATACACGTGCACATCAGAACTGCTCACACAGTACGGAGATATCAGGCACGAGACAAAGAGGAAATAGATGTTTCATCGGGTTTCACATATCAGTGTAAAATTTCACACGCCCTCTTTTATTTTTGCTTCCTCTTTTACACAATAAAGTTAAAGCTTAAACAGAGAGAGAATGTATTGATTAGGAAGGTTCTCTCAAAATATACATTAGTTCTGTGAAGTTAGTTTTTTAATTAATACTGTGATGAATGATCTTCTTCCTGCCTTTTGTATTCGCCCAGGCGTCCAGGCACATATAGTAATAAGGATAGAGAGCATTTATGTCGTGCTTTTCCCCACAGTGCAGAAGTTCTAAGAGCTGTAAATCTATTACTACCATGACAGATCTAAAGGAGTTATTCATACACGTTCTCAGCTTCCCAGACTGCCATTTACGAGTTCTAAACCTTATCCGTCCAGCAATATTGTGTAAATTGTCTTTCCAAGACAAAATATCGGACCTGTCAGGATTCGAACCCGGAACTTTACACCCCAAGTCCAACAGTCCAACCACTAGGCCATTGACACCAACATGAAACGACTATATCGTAACAATTCTAACATCTAACTAATACAGTATGAAAGATCTAATATTGACTTCGCATTGGCTATTGCGAACTTTGTAAACCTACTTCTAGTTCACTAGCAGTCTATGTAGTTATTGTTCTGTAAATAAAAATCAAACCCACCCCATCATCAAAGAAAGTAATACGGAGTATTAAACAACAAAACCGCTCACATACAATATTATGGACTAAAATGTTTGAAATAAATCTAGGAATAAAATACTTACCTTTATCAACTGATAATCCACGTCACTCAAAATTCAAATTGAAAAATACAGAGAAGACAAATATCGTGTTTCCAATAACGATATGATGTATCACTCCTGGAAGTCTTTTTATCCGTAGTGTTATATTTCAGTCTAAAGCACAGCAAAGCTCCTATTCATTCTGAATAGAAGAAGGTACCATCACTATAGATGTAACTTTCGAAGGAGAAAATAACAAGGAAGATATAAATGATCCACAGGTTAGCAGCCTGTCAGCGAAACAGCCAACAGCATTGTGACTGAATTTGCAGTGAGAGACAGACTAGCCTAGAATGACATTCTTTATCGCTTTTTCTGTCGTCGCTCGGCAGACACATCGCGTCATACGATTCAAAAATACTTCATCGGCGCTGCCGCATGCGCTTTCCGCGCTTATGACGCAACCGCGGGTCGATGGCCTGTGCAAAAAAATTACCCATATTCGGACAGCGGCGAAAAACAAAAAAAGCGGCCAAAGTCCATCACATTATTTTGTCGGTCGGTCGAACTGCTGAGATTTTGAGTGGAGTGGCGGTTTTTGCAGCGTAATGTGCAGTTTGAGTTATAAGCTGTTCGTGATAAGTTAAGTACCTCGTCAGATCGTTGGATTTTCAACATTGGCGTAATATTACGTAATCAATACTTGAGACGGAAGAAGTGTAAAAAGAAGATTATTTTCCAGCGTATCTATCTGTCTGTTTGTCTCTGTACGGCTGTCTGTCTGTTTTCTGTCCATCTCTGTTTATCTATCTATCTATCTATCTATCTATCTATCTATCTATCTATCTATCTATCTATCTATCTATCTATCT
>JBCEWB010098642.1:0-12211 GCA_039654565.1 Peronia peronii
ACATACATACATACATACATACATACATACATACATACATACATACATACATACATACATACATACATACATAATACTCTCCCACCGTAAACAGTTTATCATGAGAACAAAGAGGCAGGTTGCGTGCACGCATCAGCTGAATGATCTCCTTAGGAGAGCACAAATGCAAGGATAAGCGGGAACGTGTTCTCGTGGCCAGGCATGCTGTCAACAATACGCCCTGAGATCCACAGTCGTGACAACTTTCAATAAATTGTTATGGACAGAATTGTATATTTGATGACTTGATTAAACAGACTGATTTGTAAAGAAACTGGGCAATGCATTTATTGACTTACATAGTGAGGACAATCCATTGTTAGAAAATCAGTCCTAAGATGGAGACGAGGCAAACAATATAATTTTTTTATTTTTTAAAATGTCCCAACATAATAAGGATATTTAAATACATGTAGTATCAAAACCAGCAGAAACAAGCAACAGTTTGAGACGTATTATGACAGCTTGTTACAGCATGCCATTGTTTAGTTCCGGCTGATTCTGATAATTTCAAATGAAAATCTAAAAGAAAACTTTTATTTTCAAAAGTTACAGGTCTCAGAACATGTACAAACGCAGTCAGAGGTAAAGTTGCTGGTTAGTTGGTTCCCTGACAGGAGTTTTTGTCGGTTTATTCACTAGAAACAACAGGACATCCACCGGAAGGCAAAATTCAGAAAAGAAGGGAAGCCGACAATTCACAAAAACAAGCGGCCAAATGTGCGAAAGACACAATGCTAGCAGAACGCCCACTGCCCACAACACAACACCTGCCGAGGGGTCAGTCCATAGATGTAGTAGCATTTGCAGAGGCGTCACACCAAATATTTTCTTTCTGAGACCATTCCGGGGAGCCCCTGGGCCCTTTTTTGTAACTGGTCTCGCCCTGGGACAACTAATTCGCACCAGGACACCAGTTTGTATCGTCTATAGCGGGCAGTCAACAGAGGCACGGACAGCGGTCAATAGAGGTGCGAGACCGTGTTATTACTATCGATTTCGGCCTCAGATCAAAGAAGATGGTAGGAAAAATACAGCACAGATTGTAACGACTTCTCTCCCCCTATGCTGGGATAACATGGCTTCTTGTTTGTTTGAAAAGCTGCGAATTTCGTACTTGTTTGACGGGGAATTTGTCTTACTTAATACATCCAGGGCCTGAGAAAAGTAGCGGGTCCTGGGAACTAGGCGAACTGGGTCAGCGTAGTCAGCACGTGGCTGGTGATACTACGTCATAGTCTGACGTCATGGAGTGTGTCTGAATATGTCCGTTATTTGGTGGATTATGTCGGTAAAATTCTTGTCTCAGTGTTACCTGGAAATGCTTGATGGGGGTTGGTCACACTAAATATTACAGACATTCTAATTTCCTTTGATCATATCCCCCCCCCCCCTCCCCCCATACATCCATCAACATCTAAATATGAATTAAATGGACAGACAGAAAGACCGGCAGACCGCTAGAGAGCTATATGGATAGGCAGATAGGCAGACAAAAAGAGTTACATTAAGAATTACAGGCTACGCTTGGACACAGACACGCAGTTGAAATGAATACATTCATGTATACATTTATGTAGAAAGTCTTGCACCCATTCAGACAGGTCGGTGCAATCTTTTCGTAGCAAAATGGAAGTACAATGTATTTCACATTCATGAGGCAGACTCGACAAAGATTGTAATCTTTACCAAGTGCCTGGATTATAGGCCACATTATTGTCATTTTCCTAATGTCATCATCTATAACTACTTCATTCTTATACAAACCACTTATTGGCCTTCATTACATTAAATGGATAAATTCATCAATTTTTGTCTGCCTTTTTTTTTTCATTCTTGAACGTTATTATTGTTTACGACGCTGGCAAAGTGGATGTTGGCTGTGATGTCGAGTTGGGGCATGAGACGGAGGAAAGAAATGAATCAAGAGGGAGGGGAGAAGGATTAATGAATTTGTTGAAGTTTCTGAAGAGAATAAATCCTCCTTCAAGACCTCCCCCCCCCCGCCTTCTTTTTTACACCCCCAGAAAAAAATAACTGGAAGTTCTGTCTATTTCAGCCTTTTCGTGATTTATATCACAACTTGTTCGACAGCTATTAACTCATTTAATTCTTTTATATCACCACTGGTGGTCTCAAGTATGGGCACAAGGGGTTGGCAATTCCTGCCCTTTTCTGTAATGTGTTCGCCTAGACAAGAAGAATAGGTCTTCAGGGAGAAGGGAGGACTTAATCCCGGGCCTGTTGCATTCCTGCACGTTTTAGTGCTACCCACTTAACATTTTGCTATTATCAGAATTCAGGAAGGACAATAAAGCTCCAGGAAATGATAATACGAAAACAGCTGGAGAGGAAGTAACACAGATGCTAATTTGGTGCCCGTCTACTCGGTTCTGTGAATCTGTTAGAGACTCCGTTAACTCATGACAAATTAGGTAAGAGGGGAGAAGGCTTCGCAGACAGGTGTCTTAGGATGGGCAATCTGGCAAATATTAAAAAAAAAAAAGTACTGAAAATGCCTTTTCATTACTATCATTATGTATTTACCTTTCAATCCTGCGAACGTAGGATTATCTCGGCTTTAAGTCCGTGTCCAGTTTTGATGGGAAAATTTTTATGTGAATAGAAATTGGAAATTTTGACCCGTTAGTGGAGTCTCCTTCCACTCTTCAGCAGTATTTAACGTGCTTGACGTACACATGAGACCTTCGAAACATATTGGCCCTTATCCGAGAAGGTTAGACGTCCGGCTTCCCCACTGAAGAATCTAGGACACCGTCGAGTCACTGAAGAAAAGCAGATTCTAGTCTTCCCCATCCCCGGGTAGGATTCAAATCTGCAACACTTTTCACACAGCCATCGAGAGGCAAACGCCTAATTCCTCGACCACGGTATCTCACAGGAACCATTCCGTTGGAAAATCTGCAGTTTTATCAGGACCACGCCTTCCCCCTCCCTTCTTTCCCCCCTCCTCCTCCCCCCTTCCCCCCCCCCCCCTTTTGCCCTCTCTTTCCATGGGTATTTACCAGAATCGAGGCAGATTCTTACGTCCTGAATGAAGATTCTTTTTCGTGATCATTATGTGGCAATTTCATGTAGACTTATATTAATATGTAGTTGTGATTTAATTAGATATGAAAACAAACAGGAGAGTTTAAATTGTACATAGAATAGGACAGAACGACAAATCCCAGCTGGAAAAAAGTCGATGTTCATTCTGAATGCTTGGTAGTCTACAGGCAATAACTATCTGCTCATCTATCCTCTTTTCGTCTCTCCATTCTGCCATTCTTCCCTCGCTTTTCAGCTCATTCATTCCCATCACGATTAGACGCAATATGCAATAAATCTGGAGGGAAGCAAGGGTGAGAGGGTATAAAACTACTGAAAGATTAATTTGGGTGAAAGAAGTACATATGTGGATGTGTGTTAATATAAGAAGTTGAATGGAAGGAGATCTGTGTTATAATGTGTTATAAATACATCGTACTCTTGGCCAAGAAGGGGAAGCTGCATTGTAATAATTCACAAGACCCATCAACATTACAGATGGTGGGCGATCTCATTAATGGAACAGAAAAAAAGCCCTCTTTGACTTACAACTTCTATGCCCATTGTCCACCCTCCCATCCACCTGCTCTCACCATCGAGAAATATTGTTCATGGGCGTACCGATTCAATGGCTTCCGGTCCTTTCTGACGTCATCAAAGGGGAGCCATCCGACTTTCAATACTCATTAATCGGAAGAGGGGATTACATATGCAATAGCGCCACCCTCGGCCATTCTGATAGCCCGCCTCACCGTGGACAAATTGAGATGAGCCTTACACCTTGAAGGGTTTAATCCCTACGATTAGAACTGATCTGAGGAAGGTAAGCAGGACTCAACAGGTATCAGAGTGCTGGTCAGTTCGCATTGTCCAGCGCAGTCCCCAGCGGTCACTTTCACCTTTTGTATATCTGCACAAATACTGATACCTGTGAACAAAAACCGTAGCTGGGAGGATTTCCACCTATTCAAGACAAATTGTTGTTACATGTGTATCTCTCTACACCTTGTGAACTGCAAAGACATATTCGTGCTTAAGAGGCTTGTCTGTTTTTGATTCACGGCTCATACTATGACTAAGGTACAGAACTATTTAGGTCCCACGGCATCATAAGCATCACTTAAAGCCGTGTTTCTTTGAAAGTCATTTGGTTTTGTATCTTTAATTCAGGAAAATAAATATAAGGCACTGAAGTTTCATTTTCCTCCATTCTAGACTTATTCTTAGTCCTTCAACTCTATTCTCATAATAATTTCTTTACTTTAAAGATCTTTGAAATATAAATGAATCAGATATCGTTCTTTGATATACCCAGTCTCAGAGAGCCGAATTCACTAATACCATTGACTCAGACAGGATTTTCTATGAGAATGAGGCGGATTAAGTAAATTAAAAGCAGCTCGCACTTATCTCTTTTATCGCTCTGGTCAATATTTGAAGGTACTGGTCAGAGGCTGATGAAAGAGATTTGAGCGAACCCCCGCCCGCTATAGAAGAGCGAGATGGCACGTCCCGTCAAGGGCCGAGGCTTGGTCGATTCCTGTTAGTCTCGTTCTATCAAGTGATAGAGCTGTTGTCCCTGAGGGCCAGAAAATGATAATGAAATATTCCAGCAGTTATACCATTACATCAGTATGAAAGAGTAGGTGAATCTTCGTCCCGATAGTCTGAGGTGACATCAAAATGACACCTTTTTTTCCCCTTTTCTTATTGATGTCAGTCTATGTTTAAGACTGGTTCAGGTTCTTCTACTCCAAGTCTTTTTTTTTTCCAAAGCATACTCACATCTCGTGCTCATAAAGTCATTTGCAAGGTTGACTACTGACTTTAAGCAAGTAGCTCACTAAGTCCATTCTAGGTAATTGTCACTGCCCTGTCCTCTTCCATGACAAGAAAAGAAAGCAAGTTATCATTAATCTTAATTTGTAGTAATTCAAATTATTATATTACTTTCATTTTATTACAATCAAATGTGTGAATATACACCACTGTGTTCAGATATTTGGCAACTCCAACCATATTACATAGTTTGTCTTTTGGCTGCATCAGCACATGGGAGATATCAGACAATTCGAATACCAGTCTTCCATTCCAGTCAGACCATCGCCTGAGAGTCAGGTACCGAATGTTTCACTTTCTTCAAATATAACCCATTGGACATGACAGTCTTCCCCTCTTTATCTTTTCGCCCTCGAAGAGTACACTAACAGCAACTAAACGTTCCTTTCTTTTATCTTCCGCTGTAGTGAATTACTACATAAAACTATTCAGTCTTCTTGCGTTTAAACTTCTATATGACACAGCATCTCTCGAGAAAGGAGTTCGATTAGTGTCTCTAGTAAGACAGCTGTAAAACCAAACTCACACTGTGGAGTAACTTCATACCTCACATCGACTTACGAGCAGCACTAGCCACTACTCTGCCGTGGCGCTCCGTGGCCAAGGTAGAAATTAATCAGCCGCTCCGATTTATTGCAGTGGCCGCCAATTGCCCGTCCATAAGCGGGGTAATATTTGCTCTGCGATCTTTTCTGTTTGAACGGAAAAGCTGGAACAGCTCCGCGGCTACAAAAGGCCTATTTGCCACCCTCAGTGGGGAATTTCTCACGCTGGTCGGACACAATGACGTGTAATTTACATTGGTCCACTCCAAAATGGGAGTTGTAAATGTTATTCTTATTCCCGGCAATGATGGTCAAACATGAATCGATGACGTAGCACCGTCCAGTCACAGTCAGTGTAGGAGTTTCCTTTAGGGAAAGAATAGATTTGTTCAAACGTCAACGATCTGAATGTCTTTGTTGTGGAGAGAACCACATTCGTTCTGGTATTTGATATGTAAAAATGTTTTCCGTAGTTGATTTGTAATCTCCAGGTTCAAACAGATTCGATCTTCTTTGCTTCCACAGCTTGTCTCAGAATTTTATCCGGATCTCATTTTTCTTGCTCACAGCATCGGAAGTTTTTACATCCTTTCAGCGGTCCAAATATTCGGAAACATTTACAGGTAATAGACACATCTGTTGACCAGTTGCATAAACTTTGTCATCTTTTTATCCTTTTGAAGATAAAATAGAGGTATTCCTAATTTCATGTCAAGTACTGTTTTATGAAGGCCGATACCACAGATACTGAACCTTCGTGTGTTGCTGCGTTTGCTCGAATTTCAGTTTTAAATTTCATTTAGTTCTTCAGTGCTTTCAGTTAGTATTTTATTGTCTTGCATAAAATGAAATGTTAATACTAGCTGGGAAAAGTCATAAAGACACATATAATATTGTAAATAAAAACCCAAACAAACAAAAACAAACTAATAAGCAAACAAACAAACAAAAAACCACAAGAGAATACGCAATCCAAACGAGTGACTCCAGAAGTGTGGGTGATATGCAAACAATGTCCATGTCACAGACTCTCTCCTGTACTGCACACCCTTGACTGATAACCTTACAAACTGACGTGTACATGTTACAAAAAAATGCACTGGGTAACCATATCTGCTATACAAAATTCACATAGCTGCAGAGCAGAACTTGTCCATAGAAACTACTCATGTGGCAGGGTTTCCATGATAACGTCGATGTTCACGTTAGAGAATGACAACTTATTCTATTAAGTGAGGACCGCGTTCCTATTCTGTGTAGTATTGGAAGACGATGAGCCATCTTTTTCAGACAGCTACATAGTTTTGCCTTTTCCTTTACTAAGTACAAGAGATGTAAGACAAGCATTGCAAATAAGGAAAAAAAAATCTCATTTTCTCTTGTTATTTGAAATATGTGAAGCAACAACAACAACAAAAAAATATGAAAAAAATATTACAAGCGGAAAAAAAATTCTTATCACATGGTGAATTTTCAAAATTTTCTGTTTCTTATATTTCAAATAACAAGAAAAAAAGTGATTCCCCCCCCCCCCACCCCCCTTCTTTACAATGCTTGTCTTATACCTCCTCTACTTGGCAAAAGGAAGTAATTTGTCTGACAATCAAAATGACCACTCCAATGAAACTATGCGATGAGGAAGTCTTTGGCCACATCGGCCCAAAGGCACTTCTAGTGTCAAGGTCTGCAGTGCGAAAACGTCCTCATTTTCTCCTGTATTGGTTCCTTCGGCACTGTTTGAATAGCACCCAGAGTGTTCACTGCATTCACTCAGGCAGCGTCCTTGGACTTTTTTTTTTTCCTGCTGGGTTTCTCTAGGGAAACATTTCCAAAAGTTTACATAATTTCTTACGATTTGGGCGGGTTCGTGCGCCGGCAATTTTCTGAGATCTGGAACACTCTGACCTTGAGAGGAAAAAAAGCTTGTCGGTTGGGGTCACAGTGACATCAATATCAGGTCAATCAGAAATACAACATTAAACATAGTTGGAAGAAAAAATACGCACAAAAAAGAGGGGGGGGGGGGGATAGAACAAGTAGCCGATAATGAGAACTACATGGAATTCCCTCTGATTATACCGTTAGGTAATTCATAATATCAACACACGGGCTCATATCCACATAAACACACATACACATAATAATATACACATAGGCAAGCTGTACGCACACAGATCCGATGAACTGGGGGGAGTTTACCTTGCCCTTCAAACATCCCAAGTGATTACCGAGAACGTTCCCAGCTCATATACTTCACAACGAATAAAAATGACACTTTTTTTTTCGGAAATAAAGCGCTACAGAGTAAAATCAAACGTTGATATAAACAAAATACTACCGATAATGCCAGAACAGGATGAAAGTGCCCCCCCCCCCCCACCCTTTTCTTGCACCTGTTCGTCTCTCTCTTTATCTATCAACATTAAAACAGACTTCATGAGATCACTCAACTGCCTCCATAGAATAAAGAAAAATTATTTAGATTTGGATCTAGAACGAAGCAAGGGAAAACGAACAAGTAGTCTAACAAATAAAATACAACAATGTTGCACTGTCTCCCTTCCTTCTCATTCCACTTTTCCCTGTGATTGGCCTTAAAGCTTCGATGTTAACTCCCATGCCCCTCACCTTTCCCTTCTCTTCACCCCCTCCCCCTCTCTCTTTCCCCCAATCTATCCCAAGTTGGCGCTCTTGCAGTGCCCTAGACTTACAATTCAAGTTGCTCTCACTCGTTTTTAGTGATCGTTGACAGTTCGTCAATGCTTACGTTGTCAGCAAAATAGTCCATAGACTGCTCAACTATTAACTTTCACTCAAAATAACACAATTATTATATTGTAATCACGTATTTATCCGATAATCTCTGTGACAGGAAGAGCTGGCTCTGCCAGTTTGTATATGTTACATCCGACGTCTATTAAGCAGTTATGGGCACGTCGAGTGTCACCCTGTGGCTTTACGTCTAGCAACAAACCATCTGTTCAACGGTTGACCATTATTCAGTGGGACAACTCCCCATTTAAGATTTTATATCACCTACAATATGTCCATCAAACATAGACGTCTCTAATACTAACTACTGAATTCGAAGCAGTATGACATTCGTTCAGACGATCTGTCACAGTGAAAATCATATAAAACTAGACAGTATTTTCATCTGTCAACATTGTCAGCAATACCGTCATCAGCATCATCATTACAATATCCTGCAGCACGGCAATGACAACTGCTAGTTATGCGTCCTGTCATATACAAGAATCTATCCAATCACTCGCTAGAATTGTGTACCCTAAAAATCCTACTCATTTTGAATTTTTTTTTTTTATAGATTTTAGCATTTTTTTCGGCCGCATCCCCTGCCTCTCCTTCCTCATTCATTTCAGAATTCTCCCATTCCAGATCTCTTTGTACAATAAGAGTCAATGGAAAGGAGGATGTTTCTCAAGCATAGACATACAATTAAATAGACACGGCGCACGTGGGCAACTTCCGGCCCAATTTGAGCAACGCTTCAGCGCTCGAAGTCAGGGACCCGACTGCACTATGGAAGGAAGGGCGTATACGTTCTATATATGTCTTTCAACCTCCTGGTGGAGGTTATCTCGAAAGGGCGTATATAGCAAAAAAATTAAACGTTAGAGACACGGGGTGGGTAGGATATTTATGAGAGCGAGAGAGAGGGGGAGAAGGACAGAGAGAAAGAGCAAGTCAGGAGTTTGTCAGAGATGTGAGCATGAGCGGTGACGAAAGTAACCGACTCTGAGAAAATGAGTGGGTCAAACATTGTGGTCGAAAGGACATAGAAAAGAGAGAGTGTGTGTGAGATAGTGCATGGGAATAAGACTGGAAGATCAATGAGTGGGAGAGAAAGAGAAAAAATATGAGAGATAAAGAGAAAGAATGAGGAAGAGAGAAAAAGAATGAGAGAGAGAAAACATATTATATGCCCTAAGCGTTTGTAAGAGAGGGCATGAGACTGAGAAAATAAATGAGTGAGAAAGAAAGAGAAGAAATGAGAGAGAAAGAGAGAGAGAGTATAATAAGGTGTCTTAAGCGTTTGTGAGAAAGTGCTTGTGAGAGAGAGAGAGAGGAGATGGTCAAAGAGAAAGGTGATCTTGAAAGAGAATCTGAGACAATAAATGAGACAAAAAGAATCAGAGAGAAAAGGCGAAACTGAGAGAGAGGAAGAGAGAAGGAGGGACAGAACGAGGGAGAGAGAGTCCAGAGAGGAGGAGGCAGAAGAGAGCGAGAGGAGTAAGGAGAACAAGGAGAAAAAGGGGGGAGAGAGACAAGATACAGGATGGGGAAAATAAAGAGAAGGAAAGAGGGAGGAAGAGAGGGAAGAGTGAAAGAGAAAACAAAGATGTTTAAGGTTGGTAGAGAATAAATGGGGTAGGACAGTCCGAAAGGGGGGGTGGGGGGGGGGGGGGTGGAAGCTGTGTTTGCAAGGCGAGAGTGAAAAGTGAGAGAGAAAGGTTGATGAGTGAGAGAAAAACATCATTCATTCATTAAATTTTGATTACTGATGTATCTTTGAAACCTGTCAGTATTTTGGAAGCTCGTTAAGGATAACGTCAAGTCACACGTTTTTTTTTTTTAAATAAAACATCTTCAAAAGGAAAAACAAAAACAAAACAAAAAACAACAACAAAACACTGAGAGCAATAACTGTCTTGTAATCTCTCTCTCTCTCTCTCTTTCTCTTTCTCTCTCCCTTTCACTTTCTCTCTCTCTCTCTCTCTCTCTCTCTCTGTATTTTTTATGACTAATTAAATGTAATGTTTCAAACTTTAATGAGCAAAAAATTTAATATTACCTTATGATGTTTTATGCCGGTGATGTCTCCTGTTTCATCATAATTATAGACATTTCCTGTTTGAGGGGGAAAAAAATGTCAAAATTACAAAATACCAGAATCTTACTGGATTAATAATAAGTTTTTGATTTTAAACAAGTACATTTCCTGAATCTGGGCAAAAAATCTATTAATTTATTTTTTTAAAGATCTCAGTTCTCGATTAATAAATAAATAACTAAATAAAAGCAATCCGAGAAAGATCGTTATTTAACGTTTTAAAGTACATGTCAAAGGGTCAAACTACAATCTGTTCATACTTTCAATGGCTTTACCTGCAATGATCGGGCTAATTAGGATGGCTGTTCAGTTCTGGGACCTATCGGACAGCCGGCGCCCTCATTATCTGGACATTCAGTCCTGTAAGATGTCCAGCAGTGTCCGTGATGACCTGGGCAGATAGCGCAGAAAATGACCGCTCCGTCACGCGATGGACCGGCACAATGAGGATCGGCCAGTTCATTGCTGTACTCAGCTGTTGCCATAGTTCTGTGTTCGTTATACGGCTGGGGAACAGATAGACAGGAAAGGTAAACAAAAAGGTGGAGGATGGATGGACGGATGGATGGATGGATGGATGGATGGATGGCATATGGATGAATAGATGGATGGATGGATGGATGGATGGATGGATGGATGGATGGATGGATGGATGGATGGACGGAAGGATGGATGGATGAGTGGGTGGGTGGGTGGGTGGATGGATGGATGGATGGATGGATGGATGATTGATAAGTGCATAGGTGAATATAAAGACAGACAGAAAGACAGGTAAGAGGATAGACAGGCAGATAGATCTAGATGATGTACAGGAAAAGCTTAGGCTTATTACGTTTGGTAACTCTACCTAAAACTGTTGCTATACACTTTTCAAGAGATTTATCTTTTTCTTTTTTCTTTTATGTTATGATTAAATAACATACTGCATTTATTTAATGAGTACTCTCTCTCTACTTGTTCCCCTCCCCTATCTTTCTCTCCCCATTCTCTTCCATTCTCTTCTCCCCATCTTTTCCCCCCTCCTTACACATAATTACAAACACATGCATTGCCTTCTAACGAAGCATTAACCTAACAATTTTCAACAACACAAAATTGTTTTTGACCTCCACGAACAACTTCAAGTCAGACAGTCATCAACATTCAGCACTTCATTAAAGCAACTTGTATATCCCGTCAAGACAGCTCATTAACTTAATACATTTACCATTCTTGTAAAGCATTTTCGTACTGTGAAGTGATGAAGCGAGTGTGTGTGTGTGTGTGTGTGTGTGTGTGTGTGTGTGTGTGTGTGTGTGTGTGTGTGTGTGTGTGTGTGTGTGTGTGCTTCTCATAAAAAGTATTATTTTGGCCACGCTGCGTTTAAGCTGAAACATAGCAATTCTCTCTCTTATAATGTTTTCTATATGACGTCCATATAATTTTTATTCTTTCTTCAAAATATTCTGTCTATTTTTCCTAACCTAATATAATTCTGATTGATTTCGAGTATGTATTATATTTCCCCCCCCCCCCCAAAAAAAAAACATTGTTTTTTTCCAAGCCTCAGTCTTCATTCGTGTCAGAGAGAGCAATTGATATCCAGGGATAAACAAATTGTTATATATATATATAATAATACGGTAAAGATTTTTGTCATGCACACCTCCTGTTCACAACAATCTGGATATCTGCAATGTAAATGAGATCACGTCTGTTCATCTGGCAGTCTGCCTGTCTATCTATCTATCTGTCACTCTGCATGCATTGACATGTAAATGTTTATCTGTTTGTTTGTCTGTATGTCTGTCTGTGTGTCTGTCTGCCTGTCTGTCTGTCTGTCTGTCTGTCTGTATGTCTGTATGTATGTATGTATGTATGTATGTATGTATGTATGTATGTA
>JBCEWB010098674.1:0-12210 GCA_039654565.1 Peronia peronii
AGATAGATAGATAGATAGATAGATAGATAGATAGATAGATAGATAGATAGATAGATAGATAGATAGATAGATAGGATTTGAGCGATGATGATGTTTAAGAAGCTGATAGAATTGGTAGCCCTGATGAAGAGCCAGGGGAGCTCGATAGTTTGTGGTCAATCCGTTTTACCGATTTTCAACCCGTTAATTTTTATTCTTCTATTATGTGTTGTTTGTTTCAGTGTAGTTAGTTACCAGTTGACACTTTTGTGTTTTGTAGCTCAAGACATTTCTGTAAACTGATGATGCTTTGGGTAGTGATGTTGAACACAAATAAAGCGGACTATGGTCAGCATCAAAAGGCAGCTAGTTCTCCGTTATCGCTTATGTTTCCTTTAGTCCGCCCGACAGTGAGAACCAGATGTGGAGATGTCGTCACCACGCCCAGATAGCAGATAACATTGTGGGGTCAGTGGGAGATTACAAGATATCGCGTGATAAGACAGCATTGCCGAGTGGGCTGTGATGATGATGATGGTGATGATGATGATGATGATGATGGTCAGCGGCATCACTTTACTTTATTAATTCAATATCAAAATCTTCATATTGTTTTTTTTTTCCATTTTTTAAAATGTATTTGATTAGTTACCGGTGGATAGTTGTCTTAATTTTAAGACATTTTTGTAAGAAGTGGATGATGATAATGATGATGGCGATGATAATGGTAATGATGAATGGTCGAACAAAGAATCAAACGTGTTCGAAAATTTGGCGCTCCGGAGATGATCAATTCAACTTATCTAATTCTGCGTGTTATTCCTTGTCTATTTCTATTAATCTTTTAAATATGGCCCGATTGGCAGTATTATGTCGAAATTAAAGGCATTTCATTAAAATTACGACGATGATAACAGTGATGGTTGTTAATAGATGTATTGCATACACCGTGATATCTTATTTTTATTGACATTTTTTTTTCCTGTTGCCCCGAAGAACTATCAGAGCGTCAGAAATTAGATTCGGCGTTTCCCAGCGATATTTCCCTTAACATATCTATCATTAATTATTTATCTGTTGTTGGTATTGCCCCCCCCCCCCTCCCCTTCGCCCCCTCCTCCTTCCATGTCCCAGCATAAATCTGTTATCTCACAGTCAGCGCAATAGTCCTTTACCGCAGTCGCCTGGGTAGTGCCAGATGCTCTGCTGCTCACCATTCCGAGATAATAGCCCGTGAGGGTGACTACAGTGGGTGACCACAGATAGAACCACGTGATAGGACCAGATCCTGTGTCAGCCTCTATCTGGCACCCCGTGGCGCGTGCTTCCGCTCCAGATCGTCCATCTGTCAGCATGCGGGCTCGAGACTGTGGACCTTAACACTTTGCTGGCCAAGGACTAAATGAAATAGTCCTGTGAAATCTGCAGATAACGGGATACACATGATAAGAACTGTTTACAAGCTCCCGGTATTCTTTACTTTCATTCTATTGGAATCTTTTCTATGAGCAACTGGAAGTCTTATGTGAATTAGCTAATGGCATTTTTAACGGTGCCGGTACTATTTCTTTCTTTCTTTCTTTTTTTATTTATTATTTATTTATTTATTTCTGTCTCCAGGAATCCGACACCCAGAAGAACTTTCATTCATGCGAAAATGGGACAAAGATGACTTGAAGAAAGTAGCCAAAGAGGTTCACAAGCGGAAGAAACGAGGAGACCCTGACATGAGCGGACCTCTCAGCGCTAACGGCACACACCACAATTCACAGGGCAGTCTGGACGGTGGGAAACTTAGTCCTTACCCCAGTCGGAGTCCCCTGGGACCTTCACCAAATGTAAGCCCTTCTACATATTTCTTTCTCTTTTTTTTTTTTGTTCTCTCGCTTTCTCAGTCTTTGAAGACTCACCCTCATCCCGGCCATGTTTCTATGTGTGACTGACTGTCCGCTCGTCCACTCCTCCATTCCTTTAGCCCGATCTTCCTTCCTTTTCTTTCACCCATCCATCTTCCACCACCTACCCACACATTCATCCATTCATCCATCCAGCCATCCATCCACCCACACATCCATCCATCCACCCATACATACATACATCCACCCATCCATTCCTCCATCTATCCAACCATCCATCCATCCATCCACTCACTCGCTCATCCATCCATCCATCCATCCATCCATCCATCCATCCACCCATCCATCCATTCGTCCATCCCTCTATCCATCCACCCACTCGCTCATCCATCCATCCATCCATCCATCCATCCATCCATTCATCCATCCATCCATCCACCCAGCAGTTTGATGTATCCCCTCCCTCTCCCTGTTGATTTTTTCCCTTATTTATTATCCTCCTATATTGTCAATTTCCAGAGCACCTTGGCGCGGTCAGGCAATAGCCCATACAACCTGTCCACTTCACTGTCCGGCTACAGTACCTTCAACGGCACCCTGTCCCCTGGCTCCATGCATAGCCTGTCCTTTGAGGGCAGCATGGAGTCCTCGCTGGCCAACTCCCCGCCTATACCGGCCAAGGAGGCCTTCCAGTACCTATACAGGCCCAAGAACTTTGCCGAGAAGGCCAGAATCAACTGCGCGTGAGTATTGTAGGGTTATCGTGTTTCACATCGCATTTGGGCTTAGATAGACTCAGGGGATATGACTGTCACGATGCAGTTCATATGCTAAATGGGTACAACTAATGCTCACAGACATCCATCGTCCACCTCATGTTGTTCTTACACGGAGTACATATTATTATGTCTATGTTTCTGTCTGCCCGACGCCTGTCCGTCTATCTGTCTGCCTGTCTTTCTTTCTGTCTGTCTGTCTGTGCACTAAATATTTTCATACAGTGCACATAGAAAATATGTATGATACGCGTCAGGCAGAAAAGTCACAGTCAAAATCTGTGTAGACAAATACATAAATACACGCCCATGCCTAAAGAATAAATGCAGTATACAGCATAACATCCAATAAATAACATATATGTAAAGGGCGATTTGGGATGCACTACTGTATGTTAGTACAATGTAATAAGAGCCTAGATTATTAAATCCAAATATTTATTCAATTTAGCTACCCTCTTGCCATTGTAGATGCTTGCACAACCCAATGGCTGGATGA
Organism: Peronia peronii; assembly: GCA_039654565.1. Classification (NCBI taxonomy): domain Eukaryota; kingdom Metazoa; phylum Mollusca; class Gastropoda; order Systellommatophora; family Onchidiidae; genus Peronia; species Peronia peronii. The sequence continues at coordinate 3,111 of JBCEWB010098674.1, forward strand.
CAAAAAGAGGTATGGAGTGGAGCTGAATAGCAGACAAGAACGCATTCACAGAAACTGAGTAGGGAAATATATTCATACAATATGATACATACATAGGTAGATTAGATGTAATTCAGTAATCTCAGGGAAACTCATTGATATATCAAGATACACTGAACAATTTTTACATACATAGATCACATATAAGTCAATAATCACAAAGTATTGAAGTAGTTTGGATAGAACGGTTTTGAGGCGGGGATTGGGGGTTTGGGAGGAGGGGAGCGGGAGGGCGGGAAAAATGATAGGTGAAGAGACATCGGCGCATGCAGATAGATAAGATAAGTCAGTGGAACTCAGTGACATATACAGTGTGTACATAAATAGATCACATATAATTCAATAATCTTAGAATCGTGCATCGGTTGGGAGGGGTGGGAGGCGGCAGAGGGGCAGGTAATCAAACATGCGCACAATCACACAATTAAGATAGCTCAGTAGACATCACTGATATACTATATACAACACACATATAGTTGTAGATGACATAATAATTCAATAATATCCGAGCCATGAAGTGGAAGAGGGGAAAGGAGGTTTGGAAGTGGGGAGGGGGGGGGGGGGGGAGAAGAAAGAGAGACTGGAGTGGCAGACAAACAGCTGTGCACATAGTCAGGCAGAAACTCAGCGATACAAGTACATGCAATCTGTACAACACACAGAATACGTACAATTCAATCATATCAGGGCCGTGATGATAGAATGAAGATACCCGGGGAATTGCCGAAACTGAGGACAAAATTCTATTTGACTGATTGTCTAGCCAGTCCCCAGCGTGCATTACGCAGCATCAGCGTCAGTCAGACTCAAATAGAAAAAAAAAACCCAACAGCACAGGAGTCCCCAAGTCATCAGAAAAGAGCATTAGGATTGAAGAAGATAACAAGAGATATTAGAGCTTGTCACAGATGGCAAGGAAGGCTGCTTTTATTCGTAATTTGTATCGTGTATTATGTGTGTGTGTGTATGTCAGTATGTCCGTCTGTGAGTTTTGTGATGTCAGAGTGAGTCATTCACCATCGGCTCTCAAGAATTGGCGATTTCTTTCATGTGAAATGTCACTATACAATAAAGTAAATTTTATTTTCCTCCAGAGAAAATTTTATTAACATATTTTGTGATGGAAAAATTACGTCACACTGAATAACACGCACACACAAGTTCATGGACAACATACATATTCAACATATTAGTAACATATTAAACATTATAATTCATCAGCCAACACATACATTCGACATATAACATACAGTCCATACTAGACCTGGTAACAGAACAAGGCAGTTCCTAAGTATATATAGCAATCTCCCATTTCTTTCGAATCGATCTACTTGCTATGTGAGAAGGTTACGTTTTGGTATGTGAGAATTAATAATCTCCACGTCAGTCACGGATATTCCGGCTTGTCCTCCCCAGATGGCTGGATTCCTCCACTTCCTTGATGGAGCAGAACATCCACGAGAACGATTTCATCATGCTCAAATTCAAATTCTATAACTTTTATGACCTCAACCCCAAGGTGAGTACATGTAGTGATTGGTTTACATACTCCCACAACCCCACTATCACGGCGTCTTCCAAATTTTTATCTTCTTCTTTCTTTGTATCTTCCTGATCCTGCATTCTGTCCTACTTTTCTAGCTGTGGATATTGTCCTCCTCTCTCTCCCCCCCCCCTCTCACCCCCCCCACCCCTCCCCCGCCATTTCTTACTCAGAAAGACTCTCCCTCCTCTCAGGGGCATTTCTGTTTCGCAGTCTCACACTCGTTCCTTAGGTATCATACATTTGTACCAAATCAGCATCTGTCGATCAGTTCTGTGCTTAGATAGCATTTTACCCTTACCTCCCCCCCATCAAGACTTCTCATCTTGCCTTTTCACACTTCTTGCACTCATTCTCTCTCTCTTTCTTTCTTTCTGTCTCCCTTTGTTTGTCCATCTCCCCCTGTCTTTCTGTCGCAGAGCCACACATGAACAGAAAGAAGAAAACATGCGTATCCATCTTTTTGTCTTTTCAGTTACATTTGGTCACCTTTTCTGGCTGTCTGTCGCGGACGACCGTGTATCCGAATTGTATAATACATACTAATCAGTGCGTTTACCGGCTATATGGTTCAGCACAGGGTACTTTATTTAGATATCTGCAGTGATTTAAATCAAAATGTATGCAAAATTTGTTTAATTTAGAAGGCGAAGAACTTTGTAGGATGAAACTGAAGTACTGCATTCCCTTTAACCGTCTGGTTTTCATACTCATAGCTCCGTTCCACTCTTCTGTATTGTTGGCCCGCTACTGTCTGTCCTCTTGCTGTGTGAGCGCTTGTTAATTTTTGTCTCATTCTCTATTTTGGTTTCATATACTCCGTTCTCATCCTCTTCTCCTTAGACTAGTCTAGTCACCGACGATACATTTCTTCTTCTTTTTTTTTTTTTAAATTCCATGTGCGAGAAATCGCCCGGAAGGACAGATGTATTCATATAAAAACTCTACATAACACTCTTTCAGTGCCGGACTTATTGTCTTCTTGGAATTTGGCACAAAGGACTGTATGTTAGGGACATTGTTCCCTCTCACACACCACAAAACCTTTATCGTGCGAACGCTGTTCTACGTATGCTATACTCATAGAACAGTTAATGTGCCAAAAGGAACGGAAGCTACAGATGCGCCATAAGTGAAATCGTCTAAACATTCAAAATACATCTGTCGATAGCAGACATCTTAACAATAGTTCACTCTATTCACAACAGTCGTGCAAGAATTTCAGTTTGTGCCACGAATTTTCAGATTTTCTGCTCGGTATGCAACGAAATTGGAGAAACAAATGCTATCATTTTTTTTCTTCTTGATGTTATGTACTTGTTATGTACATGTTTTGCTAGAATCGTTTACCCCAGCTCATAAATAGGAAGGCGGCATAGACCCTGTTATGTTTCTCTACCATCGTTGTGCATAACGCGATCTCAAGTTATTCTGTCCCGTGCTGGAATGAAACCAAATCCAAGGGAATTTTGTTCAGTCAACCCTCAAGTGGCTGATGTATATTATTGCTTGCAAGGGGATGTACTTCAGGACTCGCTTTTGTGAAGTTCATAACAAAAAGTTAAAGTTGGTAATATAAGGTAATACATACAACATAATACATACAACATAATTATGTGCATGTCAACATATGCATAGGAAATTCAGTCAGCGAATGCACAATTATACATTGCCCTTCGTCCAGACAGGCTATTATCATCATGAGGAAATTTTACTCCATCATCCATTTGTTTGTGTCCAGCTGCGCACTGCAGTCTCCTCTATTTCTCAACAGTCCAACTTGCCGGTATTTATTGTGTGTTTATGTTGTACCAAAGATAGTCCAATCAAGGTGCTCTTTGTGGTTGCACTTCCACTTCTTCATTGTCCTAAGTTCAGAATGAGATACAGAAATGACTTTAAGTCGTCGTGTTTTGTTTTGACTTTGCGTAGCCTGGTGAGACAGGCAGCAAGGATCCCTGATAAGGACAGAGAGAGAAGGCAAGGGTATAAAGTCGTGAATATCTCGGACATTCTTGAAAAGTTTTTAACATTCCTGAGACCATTTTTTTTTTAAGGTCGTGGCGTGCACTGCAACGTTTGTATATCTTTCTTTCTCACAAACCACGAAGTGCTTCAGATTACTGAGGAAAACAAAAACGAAACGAAACGAAAAACTGTTGTTGAGAAGCCTTGCAAAATCCCCAGAAGATATGAGCCATATGGGTAAGTGTTTTCGAAATGCAGGTAAAAAATGCAGCATATTTTTTGTCATATGGCGTTTTCCGAGAATGACATACACTAATCTAGCTCAAGATAGTAGGGAGTTTTGAAAGATAATATGGCAGGTAATGACAAACATGCTCCCATTTCATCTCCTTCACGCAAACATGTTGTTTTGCTGTTGTAGAATACATCTATGAATCTCTTTCTGGTCTCGTTCCTCTGGCTTGACCCACAAAGTGGTAGACATTTCAAGAGCAGTGGGGGTTGTTGTTGTTGTTGTTGTTGTTGTTATTGTTGTTGTTGTTGTTTAAGGGCACATCAAAGCATTTCATGATAATTATTATAACTTATTTTTGTCGGTGTTGTTGTTGTTGACGTTGTTAGTTGTTTACAGTGGAAGATTTTTGGAAATGAAAAATACTTCTTGTCTCTTTGTTCATTTTGAGGAAAACTTTTCTTGTCGAACTGGTAGAAAAAAGGTAGTAAGAAATGAAAGCTACGACAATGTCGATGATGATGTGTAATTGTTTGTGTGTTCTTGTTTTGAAGGCATATCTCAGAGTACTCCACAGGATATTCTTGTGTCATGTTTGGCGTAGGAAAGAGGAAGATCAGGAAAATAAAAAAACAAAAACATTGTAATCGACCGTTTGTCCGAAGGGAAATACAAGAAGGCATTAGATTTTTCACTTTTTCAAGGACCATTTCCCAACGTTTCTATGCATTTAATTCTTTCACTGTCATGGTCAGTTTTGCAACCATTCTGCTAACTTGTCTAAGTTCAAAGTTTTGACAAAGTTTATTTCAGCTTTGGAACGCCAACGGTTTAAATGTTTTTCCGGTTTTATGCTTTTACTCAACAAAAGCAGAAGCAGCCAAGTTTAAATGTTTGCAGTTTGTATCATAGTTGGTTGGTTATAGCTTTGCTTTCTTCAGAGAAGATGATGATGGTAGTTCGTTCTAGTTGTGGAAAGGATATCCTGTTACTCCAAAGAATGTGTGCTGTGAAATTTTTGCTTGTCATAAAATGGACAAATGTCAACGAGTTTTACAGAGCATTATTTTCATTATTTTGTATAGTGAAATTTTGGGAAGGATATGAGAAAATGTTCCGAAGCAGAAATGGGGATTATGTGAGACGTAGGACGTCTGGATGATGGCGTTAAATTTCTTTCTTCTTCTTTTTTTTTTTTTCTGCTCGGAAACTTGGCAGGAAAGTGAAAGAATGAGAGAAAGATAAACTTTAAAAAAAAAAAAAAAACAGAAGGCCAGACAGCAGTTCTATTTTCTAATCTTTTGGCAGCATTTCCTGCATTGATATAAGCTGTCTACTCTGTCTACTGTAATGCTTTTGTTATTAGCAGTGCATGAGGCGCCGTTCATGTTCATAGTTATCAGACACCGGCGTTTAAGTGAGTGGTATCATTAACCTCTAGAAATGTCAGAAGAAGATGCTGGTGTGTCTGTGTTTGTGCAGTTATATTAAATATTTATGGTCAAGATATGAGCGTCGATGTGTATTAGAGCAAAATTAGATGTATACTTTATTATTGTAACCTTTGTTATCTGGAAAATAAGAAAATATTCCAAATGTGATGAGCGAATCTCAGTGCAGATCGGTCCTTTGACACCACAGTGCTTGACACTTCAAGTCGGAAGTAACAAGAGAATCCAGCGTGTGCTCCATTTTATCCTTTCATATTACATGTCCTAGTCTCCTACTTTTTCAGACCGTTGAAGACTAGCATCCTACAGCTACTGTGACCCCCCCCCCCCCCCCCACCCACCCAATGTTTTTTGCTGTTTTTTTTTTTTGGTGTGTTTCAGTCGTGTGAAAGTTTCAGTAGCCAGACCTAAGAGTTTGAAATGATTTTATCAAAGTTGTAGTGAAGCCATTTAAATGCTTAAAGACGAAATAGCAGTCCGCAGGTGGCTGAAAGGCGTAACATCATGTAAACATAATGTTTAAAATTTTTCTTTGGGCAAATTTGATATTTTTAGAGATAAAATAGTGGAGGGGGGGGGGGGGGGAGAAGAAAATGGCCCAGACAGTTGATATTATCCGCGCTTGAACATGTTTCACAGTTGTCGGCAGTGAACAGGCTTAGCTTCTGTATGGTACAAATTGGAGCAGCCCTTGTTTGTTTCATCCTATCTCTTCTCCGCGCCTCCTCGTATTTTACCATCTATCTTTTCTTTGCCCGTGCAGATCTCCACACTAGGAATGAGCAAGACTGGAAGTTTTGCTGATCTCACCAGAGACAAAGAGAGCACTCAGTCCGGCACTGATCACCACAGTGAAATTTATTAGTTCTGGTGGTAATTGGTTTTGTCCTTTGCTTTCTTTGTTTTCTTCTTCTTCTTGTTTGTTTTGCTTGTTTTATTCTTTAGAACATGCAGACGATTTCCTCGTCAGGAGATTGAAGATGATGGAAAGTTAGCAATCCGGCGGTTATCTGCTCACCCCCCCCCCAATTCCACCCCCCTCCCCGCCTCCAGACTTTTCTCCCACCCGTGGAAATAAAGTAAATGGGAGTTGCAGATGTACATGGCGCTGAGCTGACATACAGCCGCAGCTCACAAATTTTATGCCGCAAACACTGTGTTTTCTTCCTCCAGGAGAATGAAGATGCCGAATGAGCGATACAATAAACAGCGAAATTTACAGGTTCGTGCTGCAAACACAGGAGTCTCTTTCCCAAAGAAAAGGAAGATGATCCAGGAAAATGTATCAGATGTTGTAATCTGCACTTCTTATCGTCCTACCCCGCCCAAAATTAATTCCCACCCTCCTTCCACAGTAGCATGAGAATTCCAGGTTTGCATTATTTACGTAGTGGTAAATAAAATTCATAAATTTTATGCTGCAAACGCATTGTTTTCTTCCCCCAGGATATTGAAGAATCTGGAAAGTTTGTAAACCTGTAGTTAGTTATCAACACTCATTCACACTTTCCCCAGCCCCGCCCATTGCACAAGAAAGACGAAAGTTGTAGATCGAGATGAGCGATAAAACAGCAACATTTACAGACTTCATGCTGCAAAAACATAGTTTTTTTCCCGAAGAGAATGAAAATAGTGGATAAAATTCCAAATGTTGTTGTCTGCACCCCACGTAGTGCAGGCTGTTCTGCTCCACCCATCATCAGTCCTTTTGTCCTCTTCAAGGAAGCACGTGAAGTTCCAGAGTCACGTTTAGCTGCTGAGCGGTAAAACAATGAAGTTTACGGGCTGTATGCTGTATAACAGTGTTTTCTTTCCTCCCGAAGAGAATGAAGATGATAGAACATTGTAGTTTTTAACTGCAGATCTTCAGTTATTCCCACCTTCCCCATCGCTATCCCCCCCCCCCCCGTCCCCTCCCTCTACTCGGAAGTGATGTCAGCAGGATGTCTTAGCTACATGGCAGGACGCAGGTTGCTAAGGAATTTCTCTGGACAGGAGGACCTTTGGATTACTGAACTAGCTCAAGGTCTCAGGGATTGCCATGTCGGTGACAGCCTTTGGCTCAAACTCCGCTCTGTCTCCAAAATGTTATTTCTCATGCCAGGTTTAAATTGTCTAAAATCCACGCCAAAAGCGCCAATATTATTAAGGGTCAGTGAGAAAAAGAGGGCTTTTATGGCCAAACTCTCATATTCTGACTGCAATCACTAAGATATCTCATATCTCATAAAATTTTAAATTGTTCCTCTTACCCACCTCGTTTTCATTTTACTCTACCCAGGTCTTAAGTTTTCTTTTCACTCAGATAATCATGTATTCCCCTGCAAAATGGTATTGTTTCGGGTTTCATGGTTACCCTGCTCTCAGATGTTTGCCTGAAGTTGATTTCTGTTCGTAGATATGAATATATCGGTGTAATGGAAAACAAATCCCCAATCTGCAGATTTTCGTGGGCCTCTGGATCAGAGTCAGCCTGATATATTATATATATTATACGTATACATATTCTAACTTATTAATCTAATGAACTGTTATAAAAAAAAAAAAGCTTTTTATATGCATATTTCTTAAAGTGAACGGTTTAATTATTTTGACGCTGAATTCATGACAATGTTCTACGTCCCAGTACTCCAACCATAAAACAACGGATCTCTATTTAAAAAATTGTGCCCAATGAACTCTCAAATAGTCGGATAAAACACAAAATGTTCTGAATATAAAGTAACACATGAAAAGATGAAACAACATAAACTTTAATGATGTGAAACATCATAGAACAAAATAACATGACAAGAAATAAAATAACATAAAATGAAAAATATAATAACGTAACATAAAGCACACCCAGAGCTTCTACATGTGCCGCCCCAGAAGTGAATGTTTTGAGTGGTCTGTTTACGTCAATGATGAGGTTCAGATATATGCTAACATTTTGAACTGACTGGCAGATCTGTACAAGTTTTTAACTGATTCATTTTTATATTTAAACAGAACACCTAACAAAGTCCTTATAATCTAAATGAGACTAAAACTCGAAGACGGAGGGCCTATTTCATTTTCCGCCGCAAAATAATTTGTGCCTCGTAGAACACCAAGTAGATCCTCTTTGTGGAGAAGGTTAACGACAATCACCGATTTTATAAGTGGTTCGGGTTGAATTATACAGATTTGAGACCCTGATTTATATTACACCAAAGGACTTGCAAAGAAGGTGCTCACCGCTGTGGACAGTTCACCGAACTGAATGTTAACATTCCGCAAGCATTGATTTTTGGGGCTGTTTAGAGTTGAACATAATATGACTGACTAAATTGGCCTGCCAGTGTTGTGAAATACAGCTGTGAAAATGACTTGGAGTTATACATTTTGACCTCCCACCCCCTTCCTCCAGCCCTCACCCTTTTTTTTTTTTTTTAAATCTTTTAACCCCTACCTTAAACCGATATTTCCTGAAGTTGTCAGCAACAGATCCTGACGCCAAGCTAGGTATGACTAGGTGATAAACTTTCACAGATCAAAGTGACAACTCTATCGGAGAAGTCTGGGAGATTAGCACCCACAAAGAGCAAACCTTTGCCTCATACCACACTATTATCTAACCTTGATGGGCGTTTACTGAAAAAATAAACAAAAATCGGCAAAGGTACCAGATTACAAGTACAAGCTGATTCCTTTTATCTGCAGACAGAAGCAACCAAATACTTGATGTACTCGAAATCTTTGTCGCAAAGGACTGGTCATCCCTCTCGCATTCTTGTAGTGCAAAGGAGCTGCTCGGTATGCAATAGTCTTGATAAGTTCCTGTCTTGTGAAGTACGTGGGGGGAGGGGAGGGGGGGGGGGAAGAGAGAAGGGAGGAGGGGGGGGG
>JBCEWB010098686.1:0-12210 GCA_039654565.1 Peronia peronii
GTGCCCCCCCCCCTCCCTCCCCCAGATCCTCTCTTTTCTTTTCTTTCTTTCTTTTTTTTTTTTTTTCAAGAACCCGGCTTTAATTTCTTTTCCTTGTCTGCTTCCAACGAGTTGCTTTGCAAATATTTTTTTTCTTTGATTCTGTCTTATTTTTGGAGCACCAGCAATTATTTGTTTTTAAATCTAATCTGGCATGTAAACTTTTTTCTTTTTTTTTTTTTTTGATGTTTGTTTCTCTTTTTGTTCCTGTATTTTTCGTCTTTTGTTCAAAGAATAACGAAAGACTCAATTATCTTTTTCAAAAAAAAATTTTCTCATGATTTATCGCAAAATATGTCCTTTCCATAAAGTAATTCAGAAAAAGAAAAAGAAAAACAACAACAATACATTAATATGGAGACTTTCATAATGACTGACCCGAGCTGTTTTATTTGTTTAATTAGTTTCACAGTCAAGGATCAAATGAGGGCATGACACTGACGTTATTCCATCCCTCTACATAATTCTACAGAATCATCATTGAGTTGCCCAATTGTATCTGTTATTATTCCTTATTATTTCTTTTTTTTTCTTTTGTGTTAAATGTAATATTTTTAAGTTGCTAAATATCTTAATTTCAAAGGTTATGATGTCTTGGAAATGAATCACTATATCACTTACTTTATGCAATTAACGTAGTGATACTTACACGGTAAGTAACAATTTCATTCATTGATTCATTCATTCATTCATTCATTCATCTATCCATTCATTCATTCATTTATTCATACATCCATTCATTCACTCATTCATTCATGTTCGTTCATCCATTGAACTCATTCAGTCATTCATCAATGCACTAATCTGTGTATTCAATCATCTCATCATTTGCGCATACATCTATCGCTACATAGTAGCCTACCCCTTTTCTTCCAATCAATAATAAATCTGAAATTATCTTTTCATTTCATTTTTTTTCTAAACATCTCCAATGATGCCGGCATCATTACTCCCAAAATTGCCCACTTGCCTAACCCATTTCTCTCGGTGATCACAGCTGCTTAACACAAACAAAAACAAGAAAAACACGTTCAAAATGAACCGTAAAATTCCATCTACTAACTGGCATTAAGGAGACTCTTAGGTATACTAAAAAAGAAAAAAAAAAGTGTGTGTGGGGGGGGGGGGGGGCAAACAAAAAAAAAAAAAAAAAAAAAAAAAAACCACAAAACACTTAAGAAAATAGTAGGGTAGCCGTCCCCTGAGTTGATGACCTTGATAATGAGGGGCTCGTTCTTCGCTGACGGGGCTGCTCACAATTCGTCTATCCACGCACTCCCTCCTCAAGCTTTTTTACTCATTAGGTAGGTCGGTTTGCGCGATGGTGGACGGCTTATAGCGTCGGGGAAGAAAAGTGAACATACCGCCAACACGTGCATTCAGAAGCGGGGGAGCTGTTGAGCACTGTGAATAGTAAGGGCACTCACGGCTCCAACAACAAACAGGCGACGAATGAAAACATCCTTTATCGCTCCATTTAACGTGGCAGCTGAAGAGAGAGAGGGCCCACATATAATCTACTTCTTTGCCCATTTCTTGTATTTCCGCTGTAAGTCTGTTTAAAGGTGGTGATGGTGACCAAGATGGTAGTACTAGGTGGTAGTCAGAAGTGATGAGTGAGGAGGGCAGGGTGATAGATCTTAAAATTGGCTGTAGATGACACGATATTCAGGAAGCTTTAAAGAGCAACAGATTCATGTATAAAACCATTGATTGGTCCCAAGTAATGTTTTAGTATTAAGCAGTGCACTACGATAAGATTATTTTCTGATTGTGGATATGTCAAGAAGTTTTGTTTTGTTTGTTTTTTCGTTTTGTTTGTTTGTTTTTGTTGTTGTTTTTTTCGCATATCTCTATAATAATGTAGGGAGATTTATTTGGCTTTTTATGACCTGAATGTGGTTGTAGTAGCGGATGAATATTGTCATCGTTACTATTTTGTAGCGGTATGTATTGTTCCTTTGGTTTATTATTTTCTATTATGCTTTGTTTTCAATAGGCCACTTTCAGTTTACTGATACAAAAAAGTCCAACACTGTTTCACTGGATAAAGTCAAATAGTAATGATCGTGCATTCTAAACTCATAAACCTTTTTAATAATAATAAAACCACTTATCGATTACCGCCATCCTCAAAGTTTGAGAATCCTTCGGACTCTGTGTACGCTAGCGTGAGTATTATTTCCCTTTCTCCCCAGTCTTTAGGGAAATGAAAAACCGACCGTCTCTGTGTTCAAAGCGACCCGATCTTTTCTCTAAAAATATCTGCCATGTAAGTAACTGGGTTAGATGAACATGATTGCCTCTGCTCCCCTCTATTTCTTTCATCAATCAGGCATTGTAATCACGTTATCTGAGTAATTCAGCATAAGAAAACATTCAGTGGAAAGATCATGTAAATCTCGGAATCCTTAGGGAATAAATATGATGTTAATAAGATTAAATTATGATTGTTTCGTATGTTTAGATAAAGCTGAAGAGAATTTTTGCCAATGCAAGCAGAAGACATAATGATACCTTATCTAACAAGATATATTCTCTGAAAAGATGAAAAAGAAATGTGAAAATAAATCCATTAATCAATCAGATCAAGCTCGATTAGAGGATAGGGAAATAAGATTATAAACAAAGCTAATTTTGGCAAACAGTTTGTTTTTTTTTCGTTTGTTTGTTATGTTGTCATTATTGCTGAAGTTTATCAAGGGAGAGTGGTTGTCGTGTCTGGGGTGATTTAAGCGATATCAACAACAGAAAGGATACTAAAGATAGCAAAACGAAAGCGAAATATTATTGTGACAGTCTTCACTTTTTTTTAAATGTGAGAAGGTCATGCAAGTACATTTGATGATCAAATATGACCCACCATTCACTGTATATTATGCACTCAGTACTTTCGAAGTGAGGGAAAAAGATAGAGCAAGTGAGAGGGAAATATTGGACTAGATATGACGCTCGGTACCATCTCGATCTCAGCCTTGCTGGATCTCTCTATAGGTCTCATTTTATGAGCCATTAAAGCGTTTAATTACCCGAGTCATCGAATTAATTGATATTGGATTTCGGACAAAAAGACTGCTGTTAGGAACTGTATCTAAGGAATACGATCTACTACGCCTATCAGCCAGTTGGGCAGTCACCCCAAAACCATCTTTAGAGACAAAGGGTTCAGGGGAAGGAGAGAAGGTGTTTTGATAAAACTTCAGTCTATGATATCTTATCCTATTCCCTCCCATTTCTCCACAGTCAAAGATAAGATAGCTTGATTTTGCTTTGTTCTTACGCCTTGTGAAATGTCAAGTGGACATACACTGAAGCCAATTTGAGGCACAATTGTTGTCTCGCATCCGTCAAACTTTCTGCCTACAGAGAAATGATTTGATTTTGATTGCGTTAGTAAGATGTGTGTACTTAGCATTGTCTCCTTATATCAATCTTCTTGAAGCCTGCAAAATACGGAAAAATGTAGATATCTGTCAATATTGGATTCATATGGCCTAAATCAGGTCATTAATAACATGAAGTAGTTTTTTTTACGAGAGGGAGGAATAAACGTTCTCAAATCTGTCACTGAAATATGATTATTGCAAACTGCAGTCAATGATAGTTACAATATTTGAAATTCCCAACTTAGGAGAAATAAAAAAAAACAACGAAAACGATGCCTGCACGTCACCATTAACACTTGATATTCATGCTCCAAAAAGAACCCTGTAAGGATTCACTTATTCTTTCTGCCCTTGTGGATTCTGACAGTATTTTAAAAGTCAATAATTGTCCTTGACACTTAAGATCAAACCAAGATATGGTTGGAGTTTATTCGCTCAGCCCGATTGAAAACTCATTATAAATGCATGCGTAGTTATTTCCTATCCCTGTTACTGATATGCAGGGCCAGATAATAAATAGGCACTGTTAGGACTGAACGGTTTACGTTTCAGACATAACGATGTGACGAACTATCAAGATATGGTTGGAGTTTATACGCTCAGCCCGATTGAAAACTCATTATAAATGCATGCATAGTTATTTCCTATCCCTGTTACTGATATGCAGGGCCAGATAATAAATAGGCACTGTTAGTACTGAACAGTTTACGTTTCAGACATACTGTCCTCAAATCTTTGAGCGATGCGACTTCACTCGATTTAGTTCCTGGAGTTCCCGACGGTAAAAAAATGTAATTATTATTATTTTATTTTAAAAAAAAAAAGATTGGTGTAACAATGCCCATGTTTTCCCGCTATCGTATACTGGTCCATGGATAATGATAGCAAAAACAAAATTTAAAAAAAAACAAACCAAAAACAATGGGAACAACAAAATGAAAATAACGACAATAACAATTATATTTTTTAGTTCATCTGCCTTTTTTTCTCTTCTTTCACTCCATTTGTTTTCTTTTCTGAACATACGTACACACACACACACACACACACACACAAAGAAAATCTGGTTTCACCGAACGATTTACGTTCATTTTTCGATTTGATTTTTTTAGGTAGTGTACAAATTGCATTATTTATTCATTTTATATTCATTAAATTTGTTTATTGAGATATTTATTTACTCATTGACGTGCGCAAATGTCGTCAAAAGCCTCACATTTATGCAGATTTAGAAAGAGGGTATCGATAGCAATAAAGAAAGGATTGCAGATACAGAAGAACATCGAGATAACCTCCACTAGGAGGTTGAAAGACGTATTACAGAACGTAACTAAGAAGAATTCACTGGATAGAATTTTTCCACAGTTTCGGAATGAAAACAATCCAGCACCAGGTCTATGACTGTGTTGTAGGCTACAAACATATCAAGCCAATTTGCTCCTCCCGAGTAGCGCATTGCATCACTAATGACGTGCTATCAACAGTAACTGGCGGGAAAAATGGAAGCAGATAAGCATCAAGGGATGCATTGCTGGTGGCACACACGGAAACCCGCGAACACTGATAGCTAACTGTACGATTTTTTTCTCAGAACTACGGTAGTTCAAAGGCCTGCTACAGGAAGTGAAAAGGAAGTGTCAACATGGTTTTCTTAAAGAAAAGCACGCACACACACACACACATAAGAACACGCGCATGCACGCACGCACGCACACTCACATACAAAAAGCGAGGGAGGTTGGGATACGATTCCAGATACAGCGGTCCTTTTTCTCTTCCTCCCATTATCTCAAGTCCTCAATTTTACATGTGTTGATCACATGAACAGAATATCCACATAGAATACCTAATGTAGTCTCTGAAGAAACGGAAGTGTAGAAGAACGTGCTGGTCAACACCAGGGAGGCCACCCCCATTGTTTTTAGCGTGAGGACCTTGGCTTTTCTCCCTTGTGTTTGTCATTCTGCTATGGTTTTCTATTTTTATTCTCATTGTCATTCTTATCAATAGTACTTCTATTACTGCAATTTCTATATCACTACTACTACTACCATTACTACTACTACTAGTAAGGTTACCACTTCTACTGCTACTCCCATTACTACTACTACTGGTATTGTTTTTACTACTAGTACCACTACTACTACTACAACTACCACCATCACCACTACTGCTATGACTACTACTGCTACTACCAACACTACTTCTACTACCACTACTACTACCAGTGCTATTACTACAACTACTATTAGTAGTATTTCTTCTGCTACTACTACAGCTATTTCTACTACTACCATCATTACTGCTACATGCTACTAGTTTTGGTCCGGTGGTCAACTTTACCCTATACAGATGGCAAAAGAATTTAGCTATTGAAATTACACCCAGCAACAAAGACAGTCAAAATAAATACTTCGGTCACACGAATGACACATCAGTTAAAAAAAAAAGCAAAAAAAAAAAAAAAAGAAAGGAATACTGACCTGGACTACACAAATAAGTCACGTGGGACTCATTAATGTATGATAATTCAGCACTGTTGTGTATTTTTGAATGACTTCTTTACGAGACCTGTCGCACTATCTCCTGTGAGCAGATAATTTGTCACTTCGGAGCTGTCAAGTACAGGAAGTACGCCTGTTGCGATAAATGACTCTCTGTGCAGAATTCTTCTCTCATTCTTTCCAGCTTGACGAAAATGGCAGTTTTATAGGCCCCGTTATCACTAGCAATGAGCACTGTTTAGATAATTCATAGGGCAGACAACACCAGGTACAATAATATATGGCTAGATGGAGAATGTTGGTTTGAGTTTTGACCATTAGGTCTCATGTGCCACCGTACGTGGTAAATTTACATGTAATTCTAATGTTTTAAAGGAATTCTCAACCCAGACATCCACGCCATTCATTAATTTGATTGACGCAACCGAATTTCATCAGTCGCTTGGATTTTACACAAATTGTAACAATCTGGGCTCAAACGACTCTAATTATATCATCTTCCGATAAAATGACGTGTCTAAATAAAATTTTTAAAAAGAAACAAAAATGAACAAACGCCTGAAAGAAAAAAAGAAACCCACGAAAAATTACCCCTGATTGCGGCAATCCTAGCCAGATGTTGGGGGGAAAATGTGGGTATTTACATAATGAAGTAAAATCAGATGTTGTTTGGTTCTCTTACCGCTTGACACCGTCCTGTCTACGTATCCGGTCTCAAAAATCTTGTATGGCTATGCAAGACAAACTATCAAAATTCTTCTCTATGATCAAAAGACTTGGAGCGGGTCCAGGCATCAGCTTTAATGTTGACAGTATGGGCACCTGAAGCGACGAATTAGCCTAATTAAAATCTGACGGGCTCTCGCTGATGGCGTCCTCTCGTGCAACTTGATCCCCTCTAGATTTTCAATGGGGTTATAGAATATTTTATGGAGTGCACCCACAGGCCTTGTGCTGCTCGACCCCTAGATCTATGCATGGTGGTAGCAAGAAGACAAGGACGATTGTCACGCCTGCATATTTTTTTCCCTTTTTTTTTTTATAATGAAGATCACAGGAGAGCATAAGCTAATTCCGTTTCATCGAAAGGGTGTGAAAGATCGCGATATGGCTCTGTATGAGAAACAAACACAAAAGAACGCACAGACATTCCCAGATGAGAGAGCTCTATGGGCAGGAAGAATATTTGCTCTGATCAAACACTTGTATTTGCTGGTGTTTTACAATTCACACCTGATTAAAACGGCATACATACCTCCTTTCAAACCTGCCCACTCCTCCCTCTCTCTCTCTCTTTCTCTCTCCCTATTCTCTCTCTCTCTCTCTCTCGTTTTTTTTCTGGCTCCCCTCACATTTACTATTATTATTTTTTATTTCGTCTTGAATAAATTCATCTCATCTTCGGTCTCATCAACTTGCATCAGTGGAGAGCATAAATTGCTATCCACTCCTCAAAAACTCATAATTCGTAGGGCCCTTAAAAATAACACCACCTGGCGGAAATTTAGCCTCGAGATTGAAGCAGTGTCGGATAGGCTACATTATATATTATGAGTGTTTTTTTTTTTTCTTCCACTCAACCGCTAGATCTTTTCACTTCATAAACTTTTAGCGGATTGTCATTCGGTTCTTTCCGTATGACACGGGTATTCTCTATCATTGAAAACCAGCAGGCTGTTCCCCGTACGCCTTACAGCTTACAAAGGATTAGAATCTCTCGCCCTTCGCCCTCCCTCGACCGCCTCCTTTCCCAACCCTCCAAAAAAACAGAGGCTTGAACAGGAAACGTGTTTTACTGGCGCACCAAAGATGAGGAGCTTCCATCAGGGTACAAGAGCCAAATTCAATGCAATGAATACCGGAGCGAACAAGTTTATTTGCCTGGATTCCGTTTGATGTAGGTTTTGATTATGCCAGCCCGCTGACCTTCGATGTTTGCTGTTATTTCCCTCCTCGTTTGCGTGTTCCCCGCACTAGATGTACGGGGAGGTGCTGAAGGTAGGCTAAAGGAGGCATGGGACAGACAAGAGAAGATTGCACATAGAGAGAGAGAAAGAGAGAGAAAGAGAGGGAGAATGTGTCGAGACTGTTTAAGAAACAAGAGACCGATAAGGCAAAAATAAAAAGACGAAAGAGATTGAGAGATTTAACACGACCACATAGAGATTACAGATTGGTCTATTCACTTTGGGTTAGTAAGCACGAAAAAAACTCAGGTTATGGGGAGGGAAAGGAATTGAGCAAAGATGACACGCATAATCAAAGTAGGAGAGATGGGGAGGGGGTAAAAAACCGATAGGGCCAGAAACCAAAAACAAGAGAAACGCTAGATGGAGTACAGCGGCTTGAGGTTCCCATTCGACAGCAGAAAATGGCTTTGAGGAGAAGTGTTAAATGTAGAAGCAAAGCAAATATTGATACAGAGAGAAGGACTACTTGAAGAATAGGTGAAGGAAATATGGCTTCGGGTTGCCTCGGCATAACTAGAGAGGCATCTTGAAAAATAATAGCAGGGGAAAGAGAGAGAGAGAGAGAAAGAGGGAGAGAGAGAGAGAGAGGCGGTGGGTGGCAAGAAAATAGCACTGTTCGCCGGCGGCATTAAGGTAGAAGCAGGGCTATAGTTCTTTCAGTATGCAGGTGAATTTGTTTGGAGTAAATCATTTTCGAATTCACGTCACGGTGAATGGGAAAATAGAGGGGGATGTTCAAGGATCGCTTGGTGAAATAGCTCGGGGGAATACAGTGTTACAGTTCCCTTTGGACGCTGGAGAGACGAAGGGAGTACCCGGAGATGTGAGGTAACAAACGATGGCTTTCAAAGAATTTTCTGTGGTTTCTCAAGCAAAGCTCCGCCAGATTATAAGACACATCTTTTGCATCCAGTTACCTGAGATATAAAATGGTTAGATTTGCAGTAACGAGCGATGGCAAACGAAATTCTGTGGTTTGTTAGGTAAGGCTGGACAACGGGATTAAAAATCGCACCTCTGGTTTGTGGTCACCTGGGAGATAGATCAGTCCAGCTAGCCACTTCCGGTGGTCAAGAGAACGGAGAGCTAATGACATTGTTAATAAGACCGTCGGCCATGCAAGACTTTGATCCACCGGATGGAGGTATTGTTGTCCTTTCTTTCGACCCCCCCCCCTCCCCCATCATCATTTCCTGGAGCCAAACAGAACCTTGACATTTACACCCTTTGTAAACGGGACACGTCACCCCACGCTGATTGGTGTCATGGCTCATCAGTTACAATGTCGAACGGCATTCATAGCACCTTGTGGTGTCATGTTCCTCTAGCGCTCGGAGTCAATATTGTTTGATCACAGCACTCAGGCATGACTAGAACCCTCCGACATCGGACCGAGTTATAATGTGATGGCTGAGTGACATATCGCCTTGGAATCAAGCCACCGTCTCAGTGTTAAAACATTATGTCTCCGACATGCACACACAAAGAAAAAGAGATGTTTGAAAGTAGCCATTGCAAATAACCCGTTTTGAACAGAATATCGATCACTCACTCTCCCTTCCCTCGTTTTCGTTGTTTTTTCTCTTGTTTCTCTTTCCTATTAATGACACTCCCTCCCCCCCCCCCTCCCCGCCATTCACTGCCTTGTCCATTTTGATCAACACTAACATTTTACTAAAAGCCCCCATCTATCCGAAGTCTATACTTTTCGCCTTTCATTGCATGATTACATTGGAAAATAATCTATTTTATTCAAGAATTGTACCAGAAGACAAAATAGCGTTTATATACTTAAAAAGAAAAAAAGTAGACAAGAGGCCGGCAAAGCAGGCTTGAAGCTGAAGAAGAAAACACTTCATATTGTCACGGAGCGCCGTCCTTGGTTACCTTGAGGATCCTTTGTGTGTGTAACATTTAGCTGTGCCTTTTCAAACTTTCGCCATCGTGGGAGAAGCAAAGAGGAAGAAAGGACAGGGAGACCAAGAAGCAATGGGAAAGGCAAGAAAGAGGGACAAAAAGAAAGGGCGGGAGATAAGGTCATCCAACCGAGTGTCAAACACGATCTGAAGACATCAATATTTATTGTCTATCTTCTGGAGGCGATCGCCTTCATTGTTTGAGGATCGTGCGAGGGCGGAATCAGGAACTCCCCGCGGAGTCGAGCCAGCTGTACAAATTGGACCGTGTTGTTCCTGACGGGCCGCGCGCTGGATGGAGACTGGCTCTGAGCATGATGGGACACCTTGAGACCACGTGATGTGCCGAGACCATCCGTTAACGCCCTGCCCTTTCAAATGCCAAGGAAATGGACGGGCAGGGTGAGAACCGCAATTTTGAAATGTTACGGACTTTCAAGCCTGGAATATTTTATCCTTCAAACACACAAGCTTGACGAGAGGTCCTGTCTGAATCTTAACATTCCACCTCACAGGTAGATCTGATAACATGAAACAAAAATGGAGAAATGCCTCCCTCAACGATGGTGACTCTAAATACCGAAAAATGAAGGCACATTTATCTGTTATTGATGATTGAGATGCTTCCTTTTATTGTCTTCGTGCGCTTAGATCAGGCTATCTTATCGGGCACCACAGGAGGTGGTGGGCATTTTTTTTTTCTTAACTATAAGGGCAATAAAAAACTTCGGGGTGGGTTGATGAATTTGCATAGAAGAACAACAATTTAAATTGATGAGAGCTGCTTTCACCAGAGTACAATTTAGGCAAATCTGAGCCCAAGAGATGCAAAGAATTGTAAATACAAATGCAACATTCCAGTTGGCATAGAGTAGGTTTAATCAGATTGACTGTCACAATGTGTTTTATTCTCATTTTCGCCTTGCTCACCCCAACCGACCGACATTCTCCCTCTCATGTTCTGCGTTCTTTATCCATTCATGCCACCTCCCCCTCCTCCTTGACAGCCGTATGTCCAGCGGACTATTTGCTATAAAAAAAAAAAAAACGCTCACACAGACATCGCCTTTAGTGAATTTACAGGAGCAGATGCTGCAAGTCAATGGAATTCGTTGTTAGCCACACTAAAGCAGAAATAGAGAGACTCGAGCAGTCTGCATTGTTATCGTTCCGTTCCTATACTGATATGATGTCATCTAACCTACAGATCAAATAATTATAATATGTTTATTAATCATATCGCTCCGAGATAACTACTAGCAGGAGGTTGAAAGACGAAACATAACGTGAGATTAATTACAGTGAGCAATTTTTACCTGCTCAGACAGTGCTCACGATCAGTTGTTACATTACCTTGCCATGAAGAATGACAGCCTGATCTGCCCATCTCTTTCCTCCCCACCTGTGTTACAGGACCGGGAAAATTACAGAAGTTCAAACAAATATTCGCTGCATCAGAATACACAGCAGTTTTCACATGTTCATGCAATAATCACGCTCCGTTCAGATATGATGTTGTCACGATGAAGTTATATTCTGCCCCATCTTTATTATTTGTTTGCTTATCATTATTAAGTTCAATTCGTTAATTTTTAAAAAATTAACTCTTTTGTTTCTCTTATATAACTTTACATTGTCGAAGCCGATACTTGAGTTATTATTCCCCGTGGTCAGCACCCACGAACAGAGCTCCTATACGTATTATTATATCTAGCATTAACCTCAACTAATGGTGTCAATGAAAACTGATGGAGTTACAGAGTTGCTTTGCTATTTAAGAAATGGCAGTTTGCGTCCAAAAATGCCGCAGTATGAGTTCCGTCTGATTACATTGTGGGCTGTTTAGAAATTTTTTTTTTTTTTCATGCAAAGTGTGATGATTGAGTCTGTGAGCAGGTTGGTTCTTTGACACTTCTAGGGTTAATTGAACTGAGAGCAAGCAGTTCTCAGATTGCTGGTCTCGATAATCGGTAATGAGAGATGTCCGGCGTCCTCTGTTCTTTATCCTCTTTCTCTCGGGCCTCCCTTTCTACTCCAAGCTTGTTCGTGCATCACATCACACTGGATGCTATACCATCCAGCAGAGACAGTGCAGTTGTTCTGACAATACAAACTTAATAAAGATACCCTGATATCCTGAATCTTTCATTCCTCTATCCACCCCTTTCCAGGAGCCTTTGAACAGTTTCTCTATCGGTACTCCTGACACGTCCGTACATCACACTGGGAACTATGTACCACCCAGTAGAGAAGGAAGAAGGCAGGATGTACAGTTGTTCCGATGATGCACAACTTAATAAAGATACCCTGATACGCAGAACCTGTCACTCCTTCTCCCTTTTTTTTCTCTTTCGGGGGGGGAGGGGGGGGGGGGGGGGGGGGGGGGGGGGGGGGG
>JBCEWB010098718.1:0-12208 GCA_039654565.1 Peronia peronii
GGGGGGGGGGGTGGGGGGTAAAAGTAAAACACCTTCACGGGCTGTCTAGGAACAACTTGGCGAAGGGGGGATCCGTTTTAGCGGTAAGAGAAGAGTTTAAACAGGTGGAATCCATGGGCTAAAATTCTACAGTTAGTAATTCTTATACTGTCAATAAAGAATGCAGGATTGGAGAACCTAGTGAAAAGGTCCTTGACACTGTATCTAAGTTATATGTACAGTTTAATGGAAAGTCAGTCTTGCCCCAAAGACTACTAGATCCTTGGTTATGAATTCAATAACATAGAAATACGTTAAATATCATATTACTGATATGAAATAATTGTGATGATTTTTTTTTGTGAAGTAAAATTGATAACTGCTCAGTCTAAAATGTTAATATAACTCCTTTGAACAATTATTCTGTCTCCTGCTATCCATCTTGACATAATGCGAAAAGAATGTAATCATTAGGAGAAAAGAGTATTATGCTATCTGTTATTACCTTATTACCTTATCTGATTCTTTTCACCTTATCATATTTCATCACTTATTCCTATCCGATTCATCTTTCACAGGTAGTTTTGCCATTTCTTACCCGAGGTGGAACGTGTCGATTGATTTCTTTTCTCACTCTGCCCTTGAAAAGGTTGTAAATGAAAGCCAGCGCCCCGCGGAATTTGACACTGATGCTTGCGATTTTGGCACTGCAGCTTTTCACGTAGAGGAAAGGTTTGCCGTTACTTTTAACTGCAAAACAAAGAAAATAAAAAGATGATACATAAAGATAATCGTGACACGTTGAATAATGTGCTATGGCCTGGAGAAATATACCCAATTTCACGTCATGAAATATTATTTTACTATCATTTAAAAAAAAAAAGTAGAAAAAAAGTGAGAATAAGACAGATGAAACGAAAAAAAAAATGAATATAAACAAACAAAGGTTTGAATAACAAAACAAAGCCAAACACACACAAACAAAGCCAAACACACACAAAACAAAAACAATGAAAACAACATAAGCTCTTTCTCTAGATACAAATGGCGTCAGGGGCTATAAATATACAGACATGAGAAATTATATAGATAATGAAATATATATAAAACAATATGTATATTTTTATGTATATATATATATACATATATGTATACATATACTTTATATTTTATATAACATAAAAAAGTCAAATAATTGACAGGAAATAGCCCAGAGTAGCTAATAATGTTTGATTTAATTTTCAAAGGAAAAGCTCGCCTTATAACTAGTATTTTCGACACAGGGATATTTTGTTAGACCTGTACATAACATGTGGGTGTGAGCGCTCTGACAGGTGAAGATTTACTCACTAGTATATCCTAAGACCACACTGGCAGAGATTCCTTTCCCTCCCACATCAATACGGCCTTTCTTAGTGATCTTGAACCTGTGAAACAGAAATCACATCATCATTATCGTCTTTTTTTTTTCTTTCTCTCTCTTTCTTTTTTTTTTTTATAAAATCATTTTGATCATTTCTGAAATAATCAATTTTTTTTTAAAACAAAGCAAAATAACAAAACAAAACAAAACAGAAAACAAAACAAAAAAAACAAAACAAAAAGTGTCATCCTGCTGCTGAATGGTATAAGTAAAAATTTTACATAAACTTGAGTATATTTTTCTGGGTTGCTTTTTATAAAGATAAAGAACGTCAATGTCAAAAGTGGCCTTGTTATGAAAGAAACATAATTATATCAAAAACAAAATCTTTAACTACCATATATATGCATGTATATGTGTGTGTTCAGAATAAATGCACTGACCATCCCAGCTTGTATCTGACTCTCCAGTTGGCAGAGAGATCCATAGAGAGTCCAGAGAGGGCCAATCTCAGAAAGCGTTTTTGTAAGTCAAGGCTGGCTTTGATGTTGGGACATCCGACTTTCTTGATCTTGATGCTGTTGGGGTAAGAAAGGATTCGTTATTTTCATACACAAGTAATGTTTTAATGTCTTTCGAACTGATTACATGCTTTGGTTTATATTAGCTGTGACTTATTAGGTGTCATTATTAGGTGTCAAAATGTCTATAATTTGTTCTTCTCTCTCTCTTTCTCTCTTTCTTTCATCTCTTCCTCTTTCTCTTTCCCTTTCATCTTTCCTTGGCATTCTTTCCTTTTTCGCTAACTTCACTCTTTTTTTTGTTATTGTATTCCTTTTCGTTGTTTTTCTTTCCTCAGTTTGTCATCATTATGTTTGTCTATGTTCTCTCTTTCATATATATAAAAAAAAATGTTCTCTCTCTATCTCTCACTTTCTGTAACGCGATACCTTTTAAGAATTTTTAAATGCCATTGATTGCAGGAATCAGAGTTATGTGATAAAATAATATGTTTTATCTGTATGAAAAAAATCTGACTTTGATCAATCAGATATGAGAAAATTGTTTACTTTGATTGTCCCTACGTATGAAAAGTTCTTTCCCTGGCCATTGTTCAAATACCATGTGAAAATTGAACTTTCATTGTTTTTACAATGTAAGCTGCTTAATTGTTTGATTATTCAGAGATTGGGTAGATTTTACTTGGATGCTATGGAGACCACATTTTTTGAGTATTTCTTACATTGATTCTTCTAAATGTTCAACATTTCTTTCTGTTTTTTCCCTTGCACGGTAATACAAATATTCCAGGTAATGGCATAATTCTTACTTTGAAACGGATCCTGTTACTCTCTTTGCTTTTAGAGGAATGTCGGGGATCTTGACTTTCGGCAACTCTTTACAGATGAAGCCTTCAGCGACTTTGCTGGCTGTAATAGAAGAGGCATAATTAGTACAGAAACTTGATGAACTTGCAAAATTCAAATATGTCTGAAACTTCGGAATAAATTCTGAAAGTTTCAGTAATGCCAGGACTGACAGGTAAAAGATTAATCAACAGATGGTATTTTTGATAGTTTTATTATGTGTTTGCTTTCTTTTCATACTTAGTAAAATTCAGTTTCCATTTGAGAGAACTTTCCAGTCTTTCAAAAACAAACAAACAAACAAACAAACAAACAAAAACACGAAAACAATACAAATAAACACGCAAAAAACTTGTAACTCCGGAGATCAGAAAATACAAAGAGAGAAGAAAGCTTTAAACTCAAACTTAACATTGAATATGATATAATGGTATCATAGATAAATGTTTTATAATCAGTTGTCTCAAAATTTCCTCTGTGGAATGTTTGTTAATACTCTCTTTGAGATACTGAGTTCTGGAATTAAAAAAAAATAATGTTGGAGATTATTTTTTTCAAATGTGTGTATGGCCTATTTGCCATATGGAGTTTTGTGAGTCTGAGGGCAATGGATTTTGTTTTGTTTGTTCAATATAATATAGTCAGAACTACTTGCAATACAGAGTTTGAAGATGAAAGACGATGAGGACATAAGGATACAAAAAGATATTTTCACATTGGCCACAAAATTAAATAAATAAATAAATTAAAAAATGCAATTGTCCTAAACGACAGGATCTAATGCCTTTGCCTAACAACGAGGATTTTCTTTCACGTTTGTTGGTGAAAAAACGTTTGTGATCTTACTACAGAATCCATCGTGCTAAAGATGCCCTGCTCTTTGTGGAATCACGATGTTTATCTTGGAACAAAAAGGGTTAAACATACAGATTTCCTGGTTGTAAATTGTAACATTTTTATCTTTTTCCCTGTAGATATTCAGCTCTGGCTGTATTTCTGTAT
Organism: Peronia peronii; assembly: GCA_039654565.1. Taxonomy (NCBI): domain Eukaryota; kingdom Metazoa; phylum Mollusca; class Gastropoda; order Systellommatophora; family Onchidiidae; genus Peronia; species Peronia peronii. The sequence continues at coordinate 3,712 of JBCEWB010098718.1, forward strand.
GGCTGTTCCATGTACTATAGCTATAAAATCCCTGCACTGTTTACCTTTTCTTACTATCTGTCATGTAGCTATGCATTCCTAACCTTCAGTGTGGGTTTTCAGTCTCAACTTAGATTCTCTAATACTGGGTCAGAATTTCTTTTCTGCAGTGCTTGCATGTTTATAACTGTGATTGTGCTATCCTTGAAAAACCTCTGTTTTCCTGCTCATTATTATAGTTTTTCAGTTTTGAGCATCTTTACTATTCTCCTTACAAGTACTGGAGCTATGCAGATCTAGTCCTTTCACCCCATCTCTTAAGTTTACTGTAGCTTTGGCAAGTCATCAATGTTCTCTATTTCTATCACATAATAATATACCGGGCAATGCAATCCTTGCTACTCTTTCTATTTCCTTTTATTTTCTTACATTTATTGCGACATTATCAATTTCACTTTACTTGAAGTCAACTTTGTAGTCTTTGTATTTTTCCGTCTTCTTATTGCGTGTTCTTGATCTATGCAATTTTTGCGTTTCACTTTTCTGTTACATATATCGTAGCTATGTTACTGTCACAATCATGCTTTTAACGTTACGTATCGTACAGCTATGTCAGATTCAAGCTATTTCACTTTTCCATCACATATCATATGAGACGAGACACAATGAAATCAGGCGCTCGTCAGGCGACCGGAGAAATCACGTCTTTTTCAACAAAGAATGAATTTTTAACGCAGTTTGTTTTTCTACACAGACCTCTTCTACATCAATCTAAAACTGTATTTCAGAGTTAAATTTACTGAAATAGATTAAGTAAAAGCCCAAAAATTGTAATTTAGTGGCATGGCCTGATAAGGCTTAAAAAGGATTAACAAAAGCCATCGGCTTCTTTCTCACTAAATTCAGCTGCAGCACCAGGTCCCTTATCGTCTTTAATTGCCAATATCTCGACTACTACATAAGATAAAACAAACATTTTTTTCACACACAGAAAGGGAAATGAATAATCTTCACAGTGATACCAATAACTCCATATGCTCAAAATTTGACGAGAGCCTGATTTCATCGTGTCGCATCTGATATAGCTGTATTGGGACCTTAGTAATTCCCTTTTCCTGTTTCATAAAATGTAACTGTTGTGTGTCTCGTCTTGTGAATCGACATTCACCAAGCATAGCTAAATACTAAAAAATCATAGCAGACCAGTTAATTCAGTTTATTGCAGTCAGACCATTCCAGGCAATGATACACACTTTGTACTATTTCATGGTGTTAAAACATGCATAATCAGCCACAGATATTATCATATATAATATCAGATATCAAAAATATAATATCCGAGGACATGGACATGGACAGACAGAATATATATGGTAAACAATTCTCTTTTTGAGGACCTGCGTTGCTAATGGAATAAATATAATACAATAATCACATTATTGATATTCTATCCAAGCGAAGCAAGTCTTGGCTGATAAAAAGGGAATAATTAAGTGTGTCCTTCAGCAGTAGCAGTGTCATTGCCATTGTGTTTCTCTGTCTTAAATCGTTACTATGGCTATAGACACTGTCTTACCTATAGATAGAGCCTTGCTGGTGGTCGGGAATTTGAAGGCTCCTTGCGAGACAGAGACCAGACATCCCACTATAAGGAGTGAGATTGCAACCTTCATACTGGACAGTAGGTGAGCAGCCTGTGGTTTGAACTGGTCTGGAAAATTAAATCAATCCATAGAAAAAAAAGTGCGCAATAAAGTGCCCGGGTGAGTGAAGTAGAGAGTGAGCAATTGATTGATTGATTGATTGACAGACTGATAGACTGAGTGAGTGAGTGAGTGAGTAAGTGAGTGAGTCAGTGAGTGAATGAGTGAGTGAATGAATGAATACGAGAGAGAATAGCAAGTGAATGATTGAATGAGTAAGTGAAAAGGCATTGGGTGAGTGGGTCCCTGTATGCGTGTGTGCGTGCGTGAGTGCATGATTGACAAGTGAGTGACCAAGTGAGTGACCAAGTGAGTGAGTGAGTGCAAACGTAATGATTATTACAGTTGCTCAAAGTTATGCAAGCCCAGTGGTTGAGTGCAACGAGAATTCAGTGATGTCCATTGCTATAACCATACGTCCAGTTATCAGACCGCAATGAAAGAGTCAGATGCAGATTTTTGTAGGAAGGCTACACATTGTCTTTGGTTACGATATCATTAGTTTCCTCATCGAAAGGCACAAGAAATCAATATGAGCACGTAATTTAACAAAAACATTGTCTGTAACTTCTGCATTGCTGTTGACATTTCTAATTTGGAGAGTAAATTTAACTTTCCTAGACAATTTATGGACTCTGCTAACAACAAGACATCTCTCTATTGTTCTTTTCCCTTTTTTTTCTAAAGTTATGTAAATATACAGAGACTGGAATAGTTCTACTAATTTTGCAGATTTCATTCTTTGTTCTTTTCTAACTTGTGACCCGAGAAACACAAGTATTACGCACCATCAAAACTGAAATTATAGAACCAAAGCAGTTACCTTTCTCCATCTAGCTTTGCACTTTCTAAAATGAGAACACAATAATTGTTATAATGACTACAAAGTTTCTGCTGACTATATACAAATATTCGAGCTTTGATTTTTGAAATATTAATCTGAAAACGCAATCATTTTTTTATCTGTGGTTCTGCTCCTTTTTGGACAAGATCTATTTCTGGCAGAGTAAAGACATTCTGGAATATAGGTTTGATCAAATCTTTTCGCCCATATGTGAATGATCTTAAACTATACATATGATCCGCATCAACATTTAATAGACGGCTGAGCTATTGAATATAGTGCGAACCCCGTTTTAAATTGCTATTAAAAATGAATGATTTATACCGTGTGACCTATGATAACTTATTATATTATTATACTCACTTTATTAACTTGAGAACGAAGTTGAAGGAACTTCAATGGGCATGGAACCTCATGAAGTTAGGTCTGAACTGTCAGTCTGGATTACAGCATTTATATAGGCATTGCTCTCATCAGGATCTTCTTGTTCTTTTGTTCGGGACACACACACACACACACACACACACACACACACACACACACACACACACACACACACACACACACACACACACAAATCAAACAGCGTTTTAGATTTTAAACAAAAACATTTCCTCCTTATATCCCATGAACCGTGACATAGATGTCTTGTACCACTTTAACCTTGCAAGACGTCATTCTTCCGTTCCAGTTGACATATCAAATTGAATGCACAAAAATGTGTTTTCAACTGCCAGACAGTTCGTGATCACCTTGAGATTAAAATTAGATGTGACCTACATCCTGTTTAATGCCATAGATTTGTTGATTAATTTAACAGGATTTTTTTTTCTGTCCAGTGATATCTAGAGGTTACTTCCTCTCGAATTCAATCTCATGCCGGATGTGTCACCACCCAGATGTTTTTTGCTCTTCCAAAAATCACAGATTATAATAATAGTAACAATAATAATCACCCACTAATGGCTTCAGGTGCTTTAAAAAACCAACGTATCTTACAGCCATATACGTGAAATGTACGTCAATACAAACGTTAGCAGTAACATACATACATACTCATTACATGACATACAAATATGATGAGGGATATGCTATAATGTTATAATAACTTCCTTTAACACACATCTGCCCCCCCCCCCCTCAGGGCCCGGGGTTTATATTAATAAGTAGGTTCTCTGCTCCCATCTGCAGGCGGTGTAAACCCACCATCGGTGGGATGTCTCCTAAGGAATGCCATCCTCGACATTTCAAAGGAGACATCTCTTCTCTCTCTCCTTGCTCCTGTCTTCTGTCCCGCTTTCTTTCCTCTCTTCTTCTTGACTGTTAAAACGTATCTTACTGTGTTTGATACAATATAGCCGTAATCGTGCTGATGTGTCCTTAAACCCCAACACAAACAAACACACATCTGCTTTAGCTGCTGACATGACAGACAATGATCTGGAGAGAATAGCTGGAATTGTTAACTGTTTGTTGCACAAATATAGGTTATTTCTAACTGAAGCTTAAATCGCGAGTCCAGTCCTCTGTTTCTCTATCTCCATGTTTTGGCACTTTGAGAAAATGGCTGGTGTATGTTCAGCAACTCTTTTTACACATTAAATGATCGTTTCAATGAAAATGTTTTTGTATGGAGGTACAAATGCAAAAAACTGTTTTTCATCAGTCGATGTCAAAAGCAAGCAAAAACAATAACAACAACAACAACAACAACAAAACAACAACAAAAACCAAAACACCCACACACACTCACACACTCACACAACCTTTAATTCGTCAAAAACGGGAGAAAATCCCTTTAGAGATAGCTAGTTCCGAACTTTTTAAAAGTTACAGTTCATTCTGTCTTGGGATATCTCCATTTATGTAACATAATATCTCATTTTAGCGACGTTTAAAGAATGCCTGTTATGTTTTATTATTCTAAATTTCTCTATAGACCATTCATTTTCATTTAAACCTTTTGTAGTCTCTCTCCATTGTCTACAAAAAAGTCCTTTGTTTAATCTATATTTTACATGCAATATTATGAAGATTATATATGACCATATATAATTAAACATTTTAAGGTTCTGAATAATTTTGTTTAGCGAGACTAATATAATGTAAATGGTATAGATCCGGTAGTGATTTTTGGGGATTACTTCTTTTGTTTTTTTCTCTTAACTGTAAGTGATAAATGTAATAATTATGCCATAAATAAAGAGCTGTGTAAAATTACTATAAAAGTAACAATTCTAAGGAATTTTGAATGGCATCTCAATATTTCTTTCTCATAATAAATGACATTTACTTTATAAGTTCACAAACACATCGAGAACAGAACAATGACAGGCTTCAGGAAATGAAAAGCATTTGTTTGTTATAAATATGAGCCGATGTCAAAAGATACACAGTGTTACTCATGAGAATGAAAACAAGCCGAGGATTAAACATTCAGCTGTTTTAATTTAGCAAAAGATTCATATTTTTCTTTTCAAATATGAACTGATAATAATCAATAGAGCCAGAAATAAAAAACAATATTCAAGGGTTTGAAAAGTCTCCCTTCTAGCATGTGACACGAAATTTATATGAAAGCCCTGCTGTGAAATGTTTTACACAACGCACAAACACTATTTCATAATTATTTGGAAGTAAAATAATGGGATAAGTGACAAAATCTGAGCTAAATCTGTCCTTATGGTAACACCATATGGCGTAATATTATAGACATTTTATTGTATTTTATTTTGTTTCATTATGCTATGTTATATGTTATGAGATAACCATCCTCAGGAGGTTGACTGGCGTAAATATACCGTAACCATATATTAATCAATATGTTTAAAATCTGTAAATGGTGTGCAACAGTATGATAATCTATTCCTATTGCCGATAGATTTGACGGAGACATTCACAGTTATGACTTTGCCGGGAAGCAGACATTGCAACAGCAGCTAATGTAGGGTGACAAAATGAAACTGTTGAACAATAATAAACTCTGACCTAACAAGGATAATTGTCACATATTAGTAGGGACAACAACAACAACATCAACACCAACAACAACAACAACAACAAAGGGAGATACAACGTCGTCTATGTAGTACTTCTAAACTTCAATCTGACGGTGTAGCGCTGGCAACAAATTCTGATTTTCGTTGTTTTATTTTGTTTTTCTCCAACGTGAGCAGGCTGAATCCAATCTTGATGGTTAAAATGGCCTCAGAACAAGAAAGCCCTCAGGACCTTATCCCTCCACCCCCCACCCCCACCCCTCTCCCCCTCTCTTACGCTCAGCATTACTAGCATCTCCTTTAATCCTGTTTTTCTTGTGGGGGGGGGGGGAAGGTGAGGGAGTGGGGAATTGGCATGAGCTGAACGGAAAGAATTAAATAAATTACAGGTCGTTGCTTAGCTAGGTATGGGAAAGAACACTTGCATACACGGTATTAGTCTACATGATAACTTCATGCCCCGTTGAGAGACAGCCTTTGTTTTAACCCCGCATGTTCCCTGCACAAGCAGTCAACTGACAATATTTTGTTGGTCCAGATCCCAGTACAAATGGCACGAATCCAACGACAGAACTCATTTTCACCTCTATTTCTCTCATTCCCACACTAATGTCGCTACAATTTTATACATAAACACATTTACAGTAATGTTTTTACTCATTTACGATGACGAAAACTGCAATTATAGACTGTTGTACATGCAGCTGTTTTTACCCTCACACGATATAGTCATGTTTTCCTTCACACAAACTTTCGCGATCTTTTGTTTTTTTTTATTTCCAGAGAATGTTAATTTCCTAGAGAAAACTACTTTTCTCTTCGTGGCGGTACCCGTGGCGGTACCCGTGGCGGTATCCGTGGCGGTACCCGTGGCGATACCCCTAGTGTTATTTTCCCAGGAAAAGAAAAAAGAAACATTGTGAAAATGTTGTTGTTGTTGTTTTTGCTGCTGTTTCATGGTATTTTCTTTTTCGCTCAGGCTGTCAATTAGAATATCAAGATTTTCAGTTGTCCCCTCTGAGATCTGAGGAAGTGAAACAGGTGAACAGAGATATAGAGCCTGTGGGACAATCCAGCGTTTCAAACATTTTCTTTCATTCATAAAAAAACAATACAACCCCTCATGATCAACCCCTCTTGACATAATGTTGTTGTCTACGTGTAGAGAGGACGTTATATTCAGCACCACTCAAACTATACACTTTTGAAGAAATAATGTCCTGGTTTTCATATTTTTTTGTTGTTGTTGTCTTTTGAAATATAGACCTAATCTCATCCTGGGAGTAAAAAGACGAGTATCCACAATCAGCTGATGATAATTAAATTCTTGTTGGGAAGGCAAAAGCCCAAAAGTTTGAATTAAAGTAGAATGACATCTGGTGTCAAGGAGATTGTCTGTAAAGTTTACAATTTTGGCATAAGGACAATAACTACAGGATTTAACTTCATCAGAATGTCTTAGAACTGCTTTCAGTACGTTCTTACTTAACCAATGGCAAAATAATGTAAACAAATCGTTACGCCTATTATTTTATGTGGCTACATGCACTCATGTTGCCTTTTTCTCTTGTGGATAATAAGAGTTATTATAACACGACAAAGATTTGAAAAACACTTCCTTTCGAGCATGAAACAGTCAAGTCACTCCTAGTAACGCATATAATTAAATAGACACGCCATCTATTCAAGATTGTTACTGAAATCTCACAAGCTACGACCGTATTGCTGTATTGAACTGAATGTAAGGTAAAGTCAGATGGAAAATCTAGACATCCACATCAGCAATATTTGGTCTTCATTGTTTTATTTCCGTGAGTGAGTCTTCGTGCTAGTAATATCTTGTGCTAAAAAAACTTCTTGGCACTTTCTGCAGTAACGTATGTTCTGTCTCAGACGTTTTACTTCATCGTTTATCAATGTGATTTCATTTCCTCCCACAGCAAAAGTTCCTGATAAACATTTCATCTGTGTTACCCCGCCTTCTTGAGACCGCAGGACCAGCTTCTGATCTTAAGCATCATCATTTTCATAGCTCTCTCCTTTTCTTGATCAAGTCTTAAGTCTTAGACACTTTTAGACAGACACTTAAAGGATTTTTTAGACAGCGCTGTAGATTCACATTAGCAATTTAAGTGTTATGATTATTCACGACATGCTGCCGCTGAAGATCGAGAAATCACGTCACCTTTTTCGATGTGTTTCCTGCAAATCTTGCTCAATAACAATGTGAAATCTCAGTACCAGCACGACTGTTTTGGTTTTCAGAGAGTGAAAATTGGTACCAGTTCTCAACAACAGAAAGAGAGTAATTTCCAGGTAGTTACAATTATGCGTATCTTTTAGACCCAAATTTCAGACACTCTGTCATTTTTACCAAGATGTTCTTCTGTGATGAGATGTCGTGGATATGGCCGACGACTCTGCAGAGCTTATTATGGACCATTCATGTCTTTGGCTCTGACCTACTTGTATTGTTCTGGTGAAGTCTAAAACTAAATTAATTAGTATTTTGTCCAAGTCTTTGTACTGCAGAAACCATCATGTCGTTTCATCTCCGAGATTATCATGGAGAACTTAATAGAACTCATGATCAGGTTATAGACAAGAGATAGAAAGCCAGTTTATAAGTTAGAGGAAGAAGACCAGCTATAAGGTTGGAGAAAGAAAACTGGGGACTTGTTGAATACGTAGTGGTTTTGGAGAAACCAGAAGCGACGATATGACAAAGACAGGAAAAAGTGAAGAAAAACTACAGCGAACGCCAAAGATAAGTGGAATTAAAGGTTTATTTTCACAGATACTTATCTACATAACAATATAGTATGAACAAACAATATGCTTGAGATAGTCATAACATCAGAGACTGGACTAGAAAGGAGAGCTTGGCTGGTTGTATGTGTGCAGGTCAGCATAGAGAGACCTGGACAGTCATGGCAAGCTGATCTGTGGATACAAGGATGACACAACAATGA
>JBCEWB010098729.1:0-12208 GCA_039654565.1 Peronia peronii
TTTTAATTGTTTGATTAGTTACCGGTTGGACAGTCGTATATATTTTTCGTAAAATAATAATAATAATAATAATAATAATAAAATAGGAGCATTTATATAGCGCTTATCCTCGTATCGCTCACAAGTTTTAAGCGCTTGTTATCTATTGTTACCTGACAGACTCAATGGAGACACACACACGTTTTCAGCTACCCCAGAAGCATACAAGGCGGCTGCTTATTAAACGCTCTAAATCTTGTCAATCTAACAACATCATTCACTGTCTATAGTCGGATCCCATTTATAGAGAGTCAAGTCAGGAAATGTGCGTAAATTGTCTTTCCCAGAGACAAAATGTCTAGACCTGTCAGGAGTCAGACTCGAACTTAAGATTCCAAGTCCGACGGCCCAACAATTAGGCCATCGACACTACGGTGCCGTGATTTTGTAATTTTTCTGTGTTCAGCCCCTCTTAAGATCGTAACTTTCCTCTCGACACAAGCGTACTGCATATTGATAGAAAGAACATCTCTTTTTCTTGTAAATTTATACTGCCTAAAAAGTTCATTTTTACCCCGTCATAATATCAGAGAAGAAAATCGGGTCTCATTTTGTGCACTGCAACATTAATGTTTACAAAAGAATGAAAAGATGAGATCTTGATGAAATATAGCAATTGCAGCAATGATAATGAAACTAACAGAAATCGCGTCACGGAGTTTACGCATAATATTATAAGTCAACAGTGTTCATCCATATTTACAGAAGAAAACGTTTCTGCCCACTGTGCAGATGGAATCTAATGAGAATGAAAGTGGTCCAAGCATAGAGCGTACCACTGCACAAGCTGGAACTGACTGTGGAGCAAGTTCATTACCGGGAGAGGAGACGCAACACGGGACACACTGGGTAAAAGCTGTGGAGATTGGAAATGAACTGATCATCATCGTTCGGATGTCAGCTAAAGGTTAAACATTTTTTGGCTTTTTATTGGAGCTACTGTTTGCCATTCTACAATTTTAGTGAATGAAAACATAATGTCTCTACTACGGTAGCGATTGTTGTTGATCACCCTGCTAACACCTGTTACTTCTTATTTTCTCAATTACAAGTGTATTATATACTTGCAAGGAAAGCAGATTCTGAGCACTCTTTCTCTGCCAAAATACCTAGTATTAAAACACTCTTTAAAATAATTTTCTTGCCAAATTACAGACGTCCTTGCCCAGATTGTGTATACACCTATATTACAAAATGATGCCAAACCATTAAAATTTTAGAACTGTATGATGAATCACAAAATGTATATTGACTTATGGTTTGATACCAAATTTAACGTGTATCACGATTATCCTGATCTTTTCTTTCCAGGGCAAAAAGGGCTTCGATTTCTGGGGAATATAGAAAAGAGGTTGAAGGATTACTTGAACAACTTTGGAGATCGGAATCTTTCTGACAGTGAGAAACTGGATGCCTTGCGCAAAACAGCTGCAAATATTGACGAGAAGCTCTTTGAGGACGACTACATTGCTCATATTGATCTGGCCACTTATTATTGTTCTTATCATGAGTTGAACAAATATCCAGTTCATTTTGAAGGATTGGTGGAGATTTTAGAAACTTTCATCAACCAGAGCACAGCTGTTGGCAAGCAATATCAAATTAAAACTTGCTGTATGACCTGCAAACCTGGCACAGATAAGAAACAGGAGTCATTCAGCACAGATTCCTTGCCGTCATCAAGTAGAAGTAAGTTGTGATCATCTTGACACGAAAAGACGCTTTCCTGCAAAATTAAAGACCACCACCACCACCACCACCAACAACAACATTAACAACATAGCATATTACAAAAAAAGCCAGGGAGCTATAAAGTATTTGCTCCAACATAAAACCATTTCGTCTGATTAATCCAGTGAAATAATTATTTTATTTTTTTAAAAATGTATATGTGTATATGAGTGTATGTCTCCTCCTGTGAACCCTTAAGTTGAGAATGAGAAATTGTGTTTTATGCTGTTTTTCTTAAGCCTTTCAGTCCTAGGAAGGTAGGACTATCTTGGCTTTAAGAGGTACCTATTTTGGAGGGTAGATGTGAACATTTTTATGGGTAAAAATGTGGAATTTGGAAATTTTGTCCGGACAACGGCTCTCCGTCTACAGTACTCTTCATCGATTTTAACTGCCAAGTACTCTTTAACGTGCGTAACGTACACGAGGGACCTCCGACATATATTCCCCCTTATCCGAGAAGGCTAGACGTCGACCCTTCCTACCCAGAGGAAGCCAGAGGCGAGTCACTGAAAAAAAGCAAGATTTCGTTCTTCGTGTTCTCCGTTCTCCCAGTAGGAGGACCCGCAAGTCGAACACACAACGTCACGATGTGAAGTTTTTTTGACCATGAAGCAGACGTCAAACCACATAGCCACAGTGACCCTTACGATATATATATATATGTATCCTCGCCTGAGTCAAAAGGTCCTGTAGGCTGTAAGGGACATTTTCCAAATTTTGCATGCGAGGCAAAAAACGTCACCATTTTTCCCGTTTTGTAATTGAAAGTTGGATATAATGTTATTGAAAACAATACGAGGAGTTCCTATCAAAAGGACTCACAAAATAATAATCTCCACCAGAAAAGACGGATGTATAGGGATTTAACATTCAACATTGAAAGAAAGTTGAGTCAAAACTGATGTATGGGACACGCACAGGATTTCTCCATCTAAATTGGTAAAAATTCATGTGTGACTGGCGCTTACAGGATTTTAATAGAGTGGATTTGAACTCAGATTTATTTATTTAAAAATACAACTTTATTTTTTTTATTATTTTTTTTTTAACAGTACAAATATTTGAAAGTAAAAGCAAGCTTATTGTCATACAATATGACATTAAGCTTTTGTCGACTGTAAAATTATTTTAACCTTCTCGGCCACAATGGGTGTATTCGGACGGTATTCTCTGCACTGATTATTTCAAATAATTTTTCAGTGAGACTTCCTGTACTCCTCTGTCAACGACTTAAAAAAAAAAAGATATGGGAGTAAAAGATGTTACTATGTATCATTTTATTATTATGATTAAGTTTTGCTTCTTGTATTATTGGTAATTCATTGGTGACTGCAAAACACTCACACTTTGAATAGAAGATTAAAGTCTGTAACATTCTCTCAGCCATATAAAGGTGTAATGCACTCAGGCCCTTCGCCCTATGTTTGTATGTGTGTATAATGCTTAAAAAAGAGATGGAGAGACAGAGAGATGATTATTGTCGAATTATCGGTGTAATCCACATCATCCTCTCTCCCAGTTGTGCCCGGTCCCCATTCGTTCATCCATTCCTCCTCTGTGTTAGAGTTTGATTTCGTTTAGCAGTTCTCTTAGAAAGTGGTCTGTTTGTAGGTGGCATGCTGATCTGTTTTTGACTACTATGTAAACTCTTTCGTTGCCTGCAATGTTGTGGTTTCTGAGATCCAAATTTAAGGACAGCTTGACGGCATAGATGTTAATAAATTGGTTGAGGGTATTGAGCAGACTTCTTTCTGTGTAAATCAGACATTTCATCCGAAAAGATGACAACATATTCCATTCTCTCTGGGTAACACATGAAAACTATTCGGATCTTCTGGATAACAGCTTCAATTGCAAATCCTTTAGCTTTGTAGTTTGAGCACAGTGCTCCACAGGAATTGTAGAGCTCATCGCCTGCTTTATCATGGTAGTAGGAGACATGATAGAAACAGCTGTAGAGTAATTACTACTGTAGTTGATATCGTATTATTAAATACAGACCATCCATTATATCTTTGATGAAAAATACTATGCTAGTTTGGCTCACAACTGTCAGACAAATATTTATTTGGAAACAGCTAAGATATGTTGGCATGAACAATGATTCAGAAGATGAAGAATTTGACAGTGAAGAAAACAAACCTGATGATTTTGAGACCATACTGAATAGACAGCTCATTGATGAGGGAGAGTGAAAAAGAGGAACAAATGTATACTAGCTTTTGCCTGCTACATCAAGTGTTGATGCTGTAATCCCAAAATTTCTGATCTTGAACCTGGCACATTTCAGAAACTAGGAGCACAGTCCTTTGATACATATTATGTTGGAATGCCTGATTCCGAAATCTTAAATACCGATGCTTTTGCTGTTACTAAACTGCCTTTAAGTGAGTCCCCTCTTGATGAAATGTCACTGATAGAATTGATTGGTCCAGCATTCCATTTCCTTCATCACATACACCAGCCAGAAATTTTGGAAGAACCTCTAAAAACAGGACATCATCAACTGTTCATGTCACAATTCCCGATGCCCCCTGACTCTATTTACAACTGATAATATTGACGCTGTGGTTCTATGCAGAAACTTCGAAGGACAAAGAGTTAAAAGTGGCAAATGGGAAACAGATAATATAGAACTGAAAGCCTCTATCGGATACTTTCTGCATTTTGGATGCATGGTGCAAAATACATAACTTAAAAGTGATCTTCCATCCAGTTGAAGGGATGCATTTGATCAAGACCAACTTCTCCAGGACCACAGATTTTCTGCCTTGCTGACGTTCATAGGGAATGTATGGAATTAATTCCTTGGCAGTTTTGCGAGATACAACCACCCGAGCGAAGCTATAAATGTGGACGAATAGTTGATGCCTTCAGGAGACGATGTCCTTTTCTAAAGTACCTTCGTCCAAACCGAATAAATATAGAATCAAAATCTTTGGGCTACCATAAACCCACTAAGGATAATCTCTTATTTTGGATATGAACGGAAGAGGGTGGAGAGGTGTGATTGAGCCATCGATCTGGGAAGAAATGTCACCCTTGCGCCAAGACTTTTTCGAGAGTGGTCGCAATGTAATTTGTGACGTTTCTATAGATATCAGTTTGGCAAAGGGTTTATTGAAACACAATGCCATGCTGGTTTGTACGGGGAAACGCAACAAAAAATTCTTATTTCCAGAATTCAGATCCAAGAAGCTCTGAAATTGCACGAGTCACTATTTGGATTTCGCAAAAACGCCACATTGGTATCTTATCAATCAAAAAAGCAAAAGAATGTAGTACTAGCAGCACGATGCACAATGATGGATAGAGAGGTGAAGTGCCCAAGAAGAAACCTCTCATTATAGAACACTACATCAATTCAACAAAGGTAGGTATCGACAGCATGGACAAAATAGCCCATGCATGCACATGCAAGAGAAGAACAAACAAAAACAAACAATAACAACAACAACAACAACAAAAACACACACAAAAGAAAATGGCTATTGGTTATTCGATCTCCTGGATTTTTCAACAATTTCTACCCGAGACCTAGTGCATCAAATTCATATGGTAGTGAATAACAAAGTCAAATGATATTGTGGAGATCTTTTATCAAAGTTTATAAATTATGTGGCAGTTGTCACTCCTTGCCTTTTCACTGGAAATTCAAAATTTAGGCAAAATGATACACTATCTTACAAAATAATTGTTTGCATCCAAATGCTAACTGTTTGAGCTGCTCCAAAAAGTGCAAGAGAACTGCTGCGCTTTCACAAAACTGGTCATTTTTTTTTCTTTTGTTTTGCTAGTATTATGTCTATACCGACATTTCATTTCATCTATTTCTTTATGTCGGTCTTTTCTTGCAGTGCTCGGTTGACATAATTTGGTCTACTACTTTCTGCCTGTGGCTTATAGCAAGACTGACACAAAATAATCTTCTCTTTGTCACTTTTTAAAAAGAGAAGATAGGATATTCACAATCTATAGTATGAGATCGATTTCTACAAGTCTATTGACAAAGGCAGAGACTGAAACTGAAATGCAGATTTAGTTAATTAAATCGTTTTTCTGACAGGCTACAAGATGTGAGACTTCACTCAAATTTTCTCATCCCACTGGCATTAGCCTATTTCTTTTTGACTGCAGATTGGTCTCAGCCTGTCTCTCTTTCTGGTCAAATGCATGGTGGTGTTACAGGCTGAAGATTCGAAACTAAAATGAGCCGTGTGTGATACTTGGGTCAGGTTGACATGACTATCATAGACGCCTGAGCTTAGGCAGAGTTATACGTTCCATTTAATAATCAGCCTTGATTACTTCTCTTAGACTCAAGTAATTGTCATGTCTCTTTCGAGGGAAAAGAAGAACTGAATGTTTTCCGTTTAATAGCCACCGTGGCATTTTAATCGGGGGCGAATACAAAAGCAATATGAACTTTTATGAATGGATTATAAGTTCACTCGAGTAGCATGGCGGTCAGATCCACTCAAAGATGCTGTAGTATAGCTGAAATGGCAACCTCATGTGTGGATAATAAAAGCGTATTTTTATATACTAATTTTTTGTAGTCGAAAGTCGTCAGTTAGGAGTGTTATACGTACATTATAATATGATGCTATATGATGTGAACTTGCAAACCCTTGGATTGTCCTATTATCGGCTTTCTTATCCATGCATAATATTGCCCTAATCATTAAGTAGTTACTGTAATGCCCCTCGGCACTTTCTTCCCCCACCCCCCCCTTTTCCCACCGGGCCGTTCCATATACAGAGCTGGTGTTAAAAGAACCTGGAAGACATATTTTAAATTTCAAGTCATGGCGTATTTATGGAGCATTTCCTGAGATTTTACTACAAATTCTTTCAAAGAAAATCTAGATCATCATGTGGTAGTAGATTACTCTGTATATCAATGGTAGTTGGTGCAGTATCATTAGCTACACGTTTGAGCGTACTATTTTTTTGTGAGTGGGGCGGGCTCCAGGGGGGTATGTTATCAACTATCACTGACATAACAGATTTTTTGCCTGTTGCTGTTTTGACATAGGCCTGGATTCAGGACTAGAAATTGCAAGCACTTCAGATGACAATGCACGAGAACATCAAAGTTACAGCGAGAAGCCTGTGGATCAATTTTACAACTTGCGTGTTACAGTCAAGTCATTTGATGAAGGTAACTTGTGATCCTTGCACTGCCATTACTTGTTTTCAGGCTCTGCCAAAAAGGCATAACATATTGGGAGTAAAAATCTTGGATAGATTGTTAGTGAACATTTCATAATGGCACACGGAGAAGACAGAGCTGCCTATTTCCCGGTAGAGATTTACCAGAGAGGCAGAAGAGAGAAAAGGGATTGGGGCGGGAAGGTCATAGGTGGGTGAGACTAGGGGGTGGATCTTGAACGGGATTTGACAAACTGGGGCCATTAAATTGAACCTCTTTTTTTATTTGAGAAAATTGGTGGAAGACAACAAGTGATGTTGGCTGTCTATTGCTGCAGAAATACTGACACATTGCAATATGACACGTAAAATAATTATTTCCAATTTTAAGAAATTTACTGCAGATTTGACACTCATGTCGGTTTTCTTAACTTCAACAAAAATATGGATGGGTTTTTTCACAACTGCAGTAGCAGATTTTGTTTCACTGAAATTTGAAAACTGCATGTGGCCAAAGACGATTTTCTCACAAAATAACGGGTACAGAATGATTAATGTCCGCAATTTGATTGTACAGATGGCCAGTCCAAAACATTCATGGTCTCCTTCACATTCGGTCATTTGAAATCTCTATCGCATGTGCCATGCTGTAAGTTAAAGGATTACAGAAAACTGCCTTTTTTATTTCAGAAGCTGACACTGAGCGCTATAGTAGTGAAGACGGCACTTCGCTGAATCAGAATCCGAAGGAAATCAAGCCAATATTTGACAAACTGGTTAAACTGCTGACAGACTGCAAACTGGCTGAAGGAAAGTTGATGGTATGCAAGAGTATGTTATAGTTTTAAGGAATCAAATAAGTTCAAGAGTAGAACCCGTCAGGACTAAAGATGAATTATGATCAACTAGATATTAATAACTACCAACCATTCTGTATCTTAGATCGTTACTTGTTCCTGAAATGGAAGATGCCAAACGAGACTTGTTTCAGAGTCTAATCTCCTGTCACAGCAACTTTATTGGATAGCAGTAGAAGATTGCCTGATAGAAAGCTGTCTTTTTAAAGCAATGTCTTCTTTTCTCATGTTGAAGAGGATCATTTCTTTATTCCTATGTCCTACTGGCGAATTATCATTTTCAGTATGACGGCATATGAAGGATCGGCGTCACTGCCGCATTTCAAACAATAAGACAAATAGCAAGAGATAGTGATAATGATGATGATATTCATCCTGGGCAGGCGAAGATGACCATTGACTTTTGGTATCACTGGGTTTTGGGGGGACGAAGATGGTTATTATGGTCCAATCTTCCCTCGAAACTGTGTGTTGCAATGAGGACACGGGATACGGGGGGAGGAGGGGCGGGGCGGGGGGGGGGGGGTTCCACGCTGAGAGCTAGCACTGGCTCTCCTCTTCCGCTGCAGGCGTCTCTGCTGCTGCTGCTCCACGCACCTCACATCGTATGCCGTCACACCAGATTTGACCAGGGTGCGCCCGGCAGAACGGCCATGTGCAGCTTCTTCCCAGGATCGATCCTGATGCCAATGACTTCATCGAGCCTTCAGTGTGTCCTTGAAGTGCTTGTGCTGGCGCTTGCCTTTTGACAGTTCGTCGTATAGCAAACGCTCTGGAAGCAGAGGTAGACGAATTTGTCCACTAGAGCGAGCTTCTGACCGTTGACTGTAATGGTTAGCTCTGTGTACGGTGTTGCAGGAGTTTTGTGCATCACTTCGCTCTTCTTTGTACTCATTGTGAAACCGAACTTGTCACAGCTCTTGGAGAATAGGTCCATACTGTCCTGCATTTCAGAATGAGAGCCAGCATTCACTGAGTAGTCAATGGCGAAGAGAGAGTCACGAGCTGTATCTTCCTGAACTTTTTTTTCCCGCAGTCTCCGCAAGTTGAACAGCTTTCTATCTGTTTGTTGTCTGAAATCCACTCCAATGTCGCCGTCTCGGAAAGCATCTGTCATTATAGCGGAAAACATCAACTAAAGAGAATTAGGGCAAGCCCACAGCCCTGCTTTTCGCCGTTTGTAACAGGGAATGGATGGAAGTACTCTCCGTCATCCTTCACACTTGCCTGCGTGTCGTCGTGGAACTACCTGACCAGCGAGATGAACTTGGTGGGCATCTGTACTTAGCAATGATCTTCCAAAGCCCTTCTCGGCAAATCCACAAAGGTAGTGTAAAGGCTGATATTCTTTTCCCGCCTTCTTCTGTAGTTGGCGCGCAGCAAAGATCATGTCTGCTGTACTACGGCCTTTCCTGAAGCCACATTGACTTTCTGGTAGCATGTCCGTCTCCTGAAGGCGCTGATTCAGATGGCTCATCAGGATTCTTCCCAAGATTTTTCCGGCAATAGAGAGTAGTGATATCCCGCGGTGGTTGTGGCATGTCTGCTGATTCCCTTTCCGCATGTACAGGTGGACAATTTCTGTGGGAGTTTCTCTTGGTGCCACATGGATTGGAACCTCAGTGAGTTTTCTGATTAACTGTGGGCCAACAGATGCGTAGAGCTTTGCTGGAATTACATCTGCATCAGGAGCGTTTCCACCTGAGAGCAGGTTTACATCTTTCTTCACTTCAGCTTCATTTGGGAGACGGGCAAGGGCGTGGTCAGTTACGACTCGGAGCAGTCTTACGATCGCTTCATCGTTGATGGAGAATGGAAGATTAAGCACATCATCGCAGTGTTTGCCCAGCGCTCTAAGATCTTGCCCTTGTCAGTGATCTCATCAGCACTGGAGAGAGGGGACAATCCTGACGTTGTAGGTCCCCAGACAGCCTTGAGCGCGCTATAGAAATTCTTCATGTCATTGCAGTCCGCAAATGACTGGATCTCGTCAGCCTTCTCACTGAGTCTGATATCCTGCATGTGGCCTAGCTCACGCTATGCAGTTCTTTTGCTGCTGTTGAATGTAGCTTTCTTTGATGTAGATCAGGGGTCGCCGAGGAGCACTTTGAGAAGGTGATGTTTCCCCTCCAGCACTGCTTTGATGCGATCGTTGTTCTTCTCAAACCAGTCCTGGTGCTTACATGTGGTGTGGCCCAGCACTGCTGTGACGGCAGTGTAGACAGTATTTCGGAGTCTTACCAGTCTGACTTAACATCGTTAGAGTCTAGGCATAGTTGTTCTAGCTTGTTGTCTAGCTCCTCTGCCAATGATCTCTTGGCACAAGCGCACGTGAGTTTATAGAATTTCAGTCGTCTTGGCGCCTTCTTTCCCCGCGGTCTTCTGGGAGGCTGTAGCCTGATGCTGACGGTGATCATCAAGCGATGACCTGTTCAACACTTTGCACCGCACATGGCTTTGGTGATCTGACGATGACGTAGTCCAGTAGATGCTATTGTTATGATTGGGTAGACGAAAGGCGGAGTAAGTGATGAGAAGACCATGTGCATCGTAGATTTCCAGTAACAGCAGGCCATTGCTGTTATAGTTGCCAGTGCCGTGAGTCCCCAGAAGTCCTTCCCATCTAGCATGGTTTAAGCCAAATCTGGTATTTAAATCGCTAAGTATGATTAATTTGTCTGCTGTGGACACTGCAGAGGTGATTGTTTATAAATCTTCTTAGAATCTCTCTTTGACCTCTTCGGGGTTGGTTATGGCGGGGGTGTAAGCGCTGATCACCGTGGCAAACTTCTTTCCTTGGAGCGACAGTCGGACTGTCATCAGGTTTGGAAGCAGAGGTTGATATCCTTGGGGGTGCAGCCAGCTTGTTGACCAGGCTGGACTTGATGACAAATCCGCAAAGGATTAAAGCGAAGGAGATAAACAGGCTCACTGTCTCGTCACGGCTTATTTTGCTTCAAGGCAGGACATAGTCGAGACGTCTGGAGATAGGTCAGGATGCAGTGGATGGCCAGCACTGTTCTGAGTGTCTCAC
Source organism: Peronia peronii (assembly GCA_039654565.1). Taxonomy (NCBI): domain Eukaryota; kingdom Metazoa; phylum Mollusca; class Gastropoda; order Systellommatophora; family Onchidiidae; genus Peronia; species Peronia peronii. The sequence goes on from JBCEWB010098729.1 coordinate 10,819, forward strand.
TGTGCCCTATTTGTGCCCCACGACGCTTTGATAGGTCCGCCTTCCTGCCCGTTGAACCAGTCTAGTGGTTTCCTCCGCGCAGTCCGCCGAAACCAGGCTTCATATGCAAGGGAGACATGTGCCTTTGATAACCAGTATCGTGTGGCATGTTCACATGACAGTGGAGACTGTGGTGGACGGGGTCGTCCAGCTCCCGTACAAGCCATAACAAATTTTTTTAAAATAGCAGGAGAGACTAATCAATACTCAATTATCGAAACCATTGTTTGAATGAAATCCAGTTTTGGCTTTAGTGGTGACTCTTATAGGCTACTGCAGACAAAGAATTGGGATGCTCCTTATTAAAAGTGTAGCCTTTTTTGTGCTGATCCCATAGTTTACATTAATATGAAATATTAACAAGCTGTTAATGAAAACATTATTAATTATAGTACAGGTCTTTCCCTGTAATTCATTTAACACGCTGTTTTCTTACACCGAAATCACTCACCCCACTCGGCCTCTGATAGTGCCGATTATGTGACTGTTATTTGAGGAAACAGTTAGATTATAATACAAGGCTTATTATGTCTTGTTAAGTTTTTCATTTGTATAAGAAAGCACGTTTTCTGCCACACAGAAGCGACAAATAAGTAGATATGCAGAGAGCCGTTATATTTGAATGAATTTACTCTTGTCTGTCACAACTTCTTTTTCCCGTAAGAATTTACTGAGAGTGAATGGTTTCTTTGGCACAATATGAGGGACTACCTAACATCCTGAGCTAAAACGGACTCTAGGCGGGAGCTATATAGATGTACGAACAACATGAAATTGAATTTGGAGATGTAATTTTTTTTCCTTCATTAAAATGGAAAGTTGTCATTATTTCACATACAATTAAAAAAAAAAATCCGCCAAAACGAAACCGATAATTAGAGCTGCTGTGAGAATAGTTTCCCCGTTCAATTTTATAATAAATAAGTCTCCTCGTCGTTACAGATTATTTCACTGCAAAACACGGATAAAAACAATAGTCATAACTTAAGGTGGAAAAGGGGAAGGGGGGGGGGGGGGGGGAGAGGTATTCAGAGCGGAAGGAATGTCTAGAAAAATGCATCCCTGACTGGACAAGACGCAGCCATGATAGCGCATGCGCTCACCCAAGGTCGCTGGGCCGGCCGAGGATGCAAAAGTTGAGGGAGGGGAGAGAGTAAATCTAGCAGATAGCAAGCAATCTTGAACAAGACGGAAGACTGTCGCAGCGGAAGAAGAGAGCGATGCGATGTTGTCTTTCTTGTTTTACCGGGAGAGGAGAGATAGAGAGATCGATCGACAGACAGACAGACAGACTGATAGATAGATAGATAGATAGATAGATAGATAGATAGATAGATAGATAGATAGATAG
>JBCEWB010098740.1:0-12208 GCA_039654565.1 Peronia peronii
CACACACATACACACACCAGCTTCTAAGGATTTTAGTCAATCAATCAGGCAGTCACATCTGAACGAAGAATGAAGTACATAATATAAATATAACATGCATATGTAGAAAGCACGTAACTATCACGGCTGTAACATACAATACTATAGCACTCATTGTAATAAATTCTATCGTGTCCGCATAGAGGGTCACAACATATCCTTTAATTATAGTCCAGTATTGATCTAATATTGATGAGGATTATCATGCGACTTATGTCTTTAGATCAACAATATTGTATGGGTTCTCTCATGCACTGAACGGCTTTCACGGATAACTGAGTATTGGAACCGCTCGGCCCACTCGACGTTCTATAAACGACTTTCAGTCTCCTGATGGAGGTTATCTCGGCCCACTCTGTGTCAAATTCTGCGGTTAGTTGTAACTCTGAAGACATTAACATAAATATGAGGACAGCCTTGACTCAAAGCAGTTGTAATTTGTGCTGCTCTGGCTAAAACACCTCGGACAGGGAATATATTTAATTTTGAATTAAACATCTATCATTATAGGTTAGTTCTCTACATGCTGCCAACAATTCACGATATCGATCTATTTTCTCATGAAATCTGGAGTTAAACAGTTTCCGGTTAGAAAGAAACAGGGTGAGTGACAGTCCTTGCTCATTAAATGAGTGAGTTACAAGCCGAAAAGTGCAACAAAATAAAGAACCTTTGAAAGACTGCAAGCATTAATCGTACATATAATGCACACAGTATGACTGAGATAAATTCTCTGACTAAATCAAAATGTGGATGTGGGGATGGAAAATGACCATGGCTAAAGGTTGGAACAGAAACCCATGAGATGACTGCATTTCATTTCAAATAAAGTGACTGTAAGTAGCAGATGGATGGAAATATGTAGGTTCTCAACTCTGAATCCCTTACACTGGCATAGAAAGAAAGGCAAAAGAAAAAGCTAAAATTGCTAAGAACCTGACCTTCTTCCTTTTCTCTCCTGATCTCTCTCTCTCTATCTCTCTCTCCCTCTCTCTCTCTCTCCCCTTCTCCCCCCCCCCCCCCCCTCAATCCTTTGTGTCCTTCCTATCTCCTAATTCTTCCACCTCTTTGATCACGATAATTGAAGTTCCCGTTAGAAGAACCTAAAAGAAATCACTCCCGACATTTTCTATTCAGCAGTTTTGTCACGACACGTTAACAGTCCGAGCTGCAGTCACGCTATGAGTTAAAAGTTTTTTTTTTTAGTGCAGTTTACTAATGTTTTTAGTACACAAGGCGAGAGATGTGATTTCCAACGAGAAGTGCTTGACTTAAATTGGTTATTGATTTCATAGAGCTTCAAAGAGTCAAGTGTTCTTGCATGTCGTGAGAAGACCGCCTGGACAGTCAGTAGAAAGAGCCCCAGTATGAAGGGGCCAGGCCTCAGAGACAGAGAGCGACGAAGGAAAAGATAGTTGGACGTAGTGTAAGAAATACCGAGAGGGAATCAGCTGTCTGTCATCAAAGCCACATTCCTGTCTCAAGAAACACAACCTCATTTCTCTAGCTCCTCAGTGGTTTCGCATGTAAGACCAAACAAATAAACAACTATAACTGAACTGAAGATTCAGACGTAAACCTTTTTCCCAAAAATCTGAATGTGCAGACTATATAATACAAGTAATAAAGGTATAATACAGGTCATTATGGAGGGAAAAAAAAGTTCAATTTTGAGTTAAATACAATGTTACGGGAAACTGACACAGGAAATTTAGATATGCGTTTTAAAAAACATAATACTTTATAATATACTTATATACTTTTTAATGAATTTTTCTAATATAGAGAAGTTCTGAAATCTATCATTCTTCCATTCACGATCTAATGAGTTTCAACAAAAACACAAATGCCTCTTTCCGTCTCATCTAGTAGCTGATTACGGCATCTAGAAGCCATTTTTAGAACTAGAAGCACCGTAGATTTTGAACGTCTTGACACTCTTCTATAGAGAACATCATTTGAAACATCGACAGCCTTCAAGTACATGGAGCGGCATGTTCAAATGGACCTGTCAATTTGACAAGCTGACTGTAGTTCTATGCAACTATCGAATGAAATGTACGTGCAATTTGTATCTAACTCTTTGATCATGTAACTTAGTTTTAGGTTGAAAAGAACTACATGTACTTCTCTTCTATTATCCTCCTGTATATCTAACTGAATGACCATTAAAAGGAATCTTAACCTTCCAGAAATCTGTAATGGTTAAGTCCAACATGATAATAGAGTTACAAATTTGACAGACGCATCGCCTTGATTTTTTCAGATAGAGAAGGGCACTCCTGTCATTGGTTAACCTTATGCCAGTATAGATCATTCTTTGAATGGGATAATCTGGATATGGAATGTTACAGCTTCTATGCTTGAAGCACAACTGTGCATGGCTTCATATTATCAAATTGTCAAAGAAGGGAAACTCATATTTTTCAGTGTTGGGGAGACAAGAGATTTAATAATCTTTCAGGATCTCTGAGATATGATTGATAGATGCCGATTGCAGTAGGTTGGGAAAAAAACAAGATATAAAAAGGAGTGTAATTGGAACAAAAGTTTGATTGATGTAAAACCAATGATCAGGGGAATCCAGTGGCATTATTACTATTCGTATTGCAATCACTCAGGATGCTAGACTTTGGGGGCAGCCAGTACGGCAAAACTAGACGACAACATCAATAAGATTACTGCACAGAGGAGGGGACAACATCACCAACACTATAATACAGAACAGAAGATAGCATCCACAAGACCAGAATATAGAACAAGCGATGGCATCATCAAGATTACTCACAGAAGAAGTGATAGCGTCAACACCACCAACGTACAGAACAGACGATAGCATCACTAAACAGACAGAACGGGAGACTTTCGAGACCAGACTACGTAAATGATGTCAGTATCAACAAATTAGAATACAAAACAGACGACAGCATGAACAAGGCCAGTATGTAGAATAGGCAATAGGAATACAGAACAGAATAATTTAATAGTATCATCAAGACCAGAGTACGAAATTGAAAATAGAACCAGCAGGACTAGCGTACAGAGCAGGCTATGCTATCCATAACAATGTCGTACATTACAGATGATAATAAATTAGCGCACAGACGAGAAGGTAACATTCACAAGACTAGCATACAGAGCACACGATAACATTGTCCAAACTATCATACAGGATAGAAGATAAAATTCACGAGACTAGCACACAGAGCAGATGACAATATCAACAGGACTGGCAAACTCAACAGGTGATAGCACTGATAAGACTAAACCTTTCCGTTCTATGAGTACATAACAACCACTTTGGGGGAACTCGGATGGTTACTGGCTCCTCTTCCCATGCAGCGTGGAAGTTCGGCATGCCCAAGTTACCGGTACCCATACGGTTGACATCGCTCTGTCCAACCTGTAATACAGCCTTGGATCTGGTGGTTTTCCTCCCCTTACATGGTCTGTTGAAGGATTAAGGAATCGGGATGAAGTTTGGTCAGAGACAGGCCAGATAAAACATACCGAATAGAACCTGCTTCCTTAGATCTTGAGGGGTGCTAGCTCGGGGTCGGCCATGTCATGGGAAAAGTGCCCTCGCAACTACACACTCAGACTACAAGTGGCCTGTGAGCGTGGAGGTCAGCTGTGTGTTGGGGATCCCGCGCCACGTTATTGCCAGTCTTTGGAGGTTTTATATATATATATAACGAAAGAAATGGAACAACCGACAATTTTTTAAGATGTCCGCTTGAGAAAATCACCTATACGGATACACTTATTTTGAAGATACACGAGTGCTTGCCCTTTGGGTTTAATTAGATGGTTTTCAAACCTATGATTTTTTGTTGTTATCATTGTTATTGTTTTTATTTCAAGTTCTGTTTTTGAAAAGTGGAAATCTTGCCTTGTTTATGTTTATTTCATTTACTGCCAAAATATCAATGTATGCTAATCAACACATAGGCTTTTTGATATTCGCTGTTGGAGTCGTCATCGTCATTATTGTTAATCTTCTTGTTTTTCTTTTGTTGTTATTGATGCTGCTGCTTTCATTGTTGCTGTTGATAATGATGATGATATTGTTGTTATTTTCTTATATGTGCTGTCGTAGTTATTGTCGGTGATGTTGTTGTTGAATATTGTTGGTGATGTTGATGATATTATTTGTTAATGTTGTTGCTGAGAGTGTTTCACTACTACTACTGCTGTGGTTGTTTTGTATTTGTAGTTGATGTCGGTTGTCGTTGTTATAAATATTGTTTTTGTTGAGTGCTGATATCAGTTACAACTTGACGTCGGTATAAAACAATATTATGATAATTACGCTGAAGTATCCTGGGCTCTTTAACCCTCTAGATCTTTCTTTTTCTTCTTCTTCTTCTTTTAACATAGTTCATAAAATTGCAGACTTACAGTCCAGACATTCGCAAGAATTGAAATCGGTCGGACTATGAGATCACAGCGTTTCTATTTTTTGAGTTTGTTTGTTGTTTTTTTTTGGTTTGTTTGTTTGTTTGTTTGGACAGCTTAGGCTACTTATAGGCCACTATAAGAAGCATAGACCTTCAACAGAGTATATTTGTCAAATGAAAGTGTTTGAGAGAGAGGAAGACAGACAAATAGGAAATAGATAGAGAGAAAGAGAGAGAGAGAGAGAAAGAGAAGGCCGCGGGAAACCGGAGGGAACCTGCGAGATTCTGGTGGACAATAATGACGACTTGCATTGATACACTGCCATATTATAATTATTATGAATAATTTTCTTGTCAATCTTTCGTGAAATTGTGAAATAGAATATGTAAACGATAATTTTCTAATTAAATTTTTTAAGCTTGTACAATGACCCCAGACTCGTGCAGAATAGAGAGAATGACAGAGAAAGAAAGAAAGTTAAAAAGGTAAGATTGTAAATGATAAATGAAACTATATGGTAACTCCACAAGTAAGAGAGAGAGAGAGAAGACTGTTGAGGGGGATGGGGAAGGAGAGAGAGAAAGAGAGAGACTGGCAAATGGCATTAATTGTATGACTAAATGGAACTAAGAGACTGCCACTAAAATGAAAAAAAAAAAACGGAGAGAGAGAAAACTGGTTAGTAACTGGCAATTTTCAAATTCCGTCTGCATCGTTTGTTATTAAGACACCCATTCAGTGTTAATTATATGATCCTGTCCAATGCTCATCACCTTTCGTCTTACGTTCCAGAACAGGAAGCAGAAATTATAACAATCAACAAGCATCAATGATTCACTAGAACTCACCTCTCAGTCGTTATCGCGGCTAAGCCACAGGCAAAAGCTAGTGGAGTAACTAGGGCCTACAGGTGAAATCACACCGATACAAAAATATTAGACCACAGCCGTGGGTTAGCGCTCAGTAACAGCATGAAAACTGGATTCCCAGAGAGACTAAGCCACAACTTATCTTATTTACAAATTGTGAAGAAATTGATTCATATACCCATACAACACATTACTATTATAACAATGACTGAACTATTTAAGAGGTAGTGTTACTTTGAAAACAATGAAAACGTTTTGATTTTGGCTTTATTTTTTTTTTTTTATTATCATTCTCCTGAAAAAATTTTCTCTGCTGGGCTGGACTTTGTATCACCGTGCCGACGACAAATATAATATATTTTATATGTAATATAATATATTAATAATTATATTAGTTTTAATTTAAAAAATTGAATAATATATCAAATCCTCATATTATATTATATGTATACATAATTATATATAAATATCAGAGAAAAATTGAATAAACCATTACAAAAAGAATTTTGACAAAAATCAAAATAAATAAATTAAAAGATAAATAAATAAGATAAATAAATAGAGGATGAAAGAAAGACTAGCAGAAAAAAAAGAAGACAAAGAGAGAAAGAAATACAAACGAAAACAAGAACATAAGAGAGAAAGAAAGTAAAGAAACAAAGAGAAAAACAGACAAAAAAAGAAAGATAGAAAGAAAGAAAGAAGAACAAGATAATGGCAAAACTATGCAGAAATGTCACAAGCCGTATATTATTGTGCTGTGTTTCTTCCTTGTCCTATCTGCTTCTGCTATATGTGATATTGTCACTGTTGTTGTTTCGACTTGATCTGCTATTCTCTATGCCACAGATGTCCGTTCCACTTCAGCACCAACTAATTAAATTAACATTGGTTTCGAGGGGGACTAGCCTGCCTGCCATAATTAAGCGGATTTAATGGTAATCGGGGAAGATTACATAAGGTATTTGATTAGACTTCATTGTCAGTAGTAGTAGAGGATATAAAGGAATGCCTCCCTACCCCCCGCCTTCCCATTTTCCGCTACTTAGTCTTTACAATAGAGTAATGGCCCGCTGTCAAACCTTCAAAATAGAGTAATACTAGGATATATCAAATCTTCAAAATAGCTTAATGATCCTCAAGTCTTCAAAATATATCAATGGTCTCTCCCCCTCCCCACTCCTCCATATGATCCGGCATCAAATCTCTTCAAAATAGACGAATGGCTCCCAATAAGTCTTCAATGTAGACTAGTGGTCCCCTATCTAATTTTCATGATAGACATGATCTCATATCAAATTTTTAAACTGGAGTGATAAATCTCCACGTAGTCTTCAAATTAGCGAGAATTCAATTTATTTTGGACTATCTCATATTTGCCTGTTTGACTTTAAGTCAAATATGCTGCCGTCCAATTTATTCGTTATTGTTATTGAAATTCATGTAAAACATAGAAACTGAAACAATTTGAGAAAAACAGTCATGTGAAGATTGTTCACTATAAACACTGTAACTTGTCAGCGAACAGCAGCTCTTTACTGCAACTATGTAACGGTGGAGTTGGAGAGAAATTCAAGGAATGCTAATGTAAACAAAATCAATTTCACTTTCTTCACCTGTTTTCTTCCAATGTTGCTAACACCCCCGCCCCCTTTTAATTCTTTTTAAAATCTTTTGCATGATAAGTTATTTGTTACTGGACCAGGGGAAAAAATTATACTACTCGCAACATTTGGATGTAGGAAAAAAAAAAGTAAGGACACGTTGAATCCCCAAAAAGAATTTTACACTTTGGTCTGTGCACAAACGAGAAAACGAAAAAAAAAAAAAGTTCTAAACAAGTGTTTCTTACCTTAGCTTGAGTATTGGGAGCCTGTAATCCAATCTAATCCACCCAAGAATGTCTCAGAAATAGTGAGCCACAGATTATTGTTGAATTATTTAATTAATTAATATAGAATCAAAACAGTGACAAACTTCTGGGCAACCCAACATGTGAATACATTAATGCAACGACAATCGTTCTCCAGGCTTAGATTAGTGATAGGACTAGGTCATGTACGCACCAGCATTATCATAGCGCAGTTGATCACCGAGCAGGAGGTTAATTTTGTGTATTAGGCAGTCAATCTGGCGCATACCGTTGAACCAGGCGCTCGCGAACACTTACTGGTGGTAGTGTGGTCATTTCCACAACAACAGCGGGTCTCTCTCTCTCTCTCTCTCTCCCGTCCTCTCACTTCAGTCAGTCTCCATACGCTCCTGCTCTGGGCTTGTCTCGTGCTGTGCGTTCACGCTTGCTTACAAATAAGAAAGTAGGGAGGGCGGGGGGGGGGAGGTGAGCTTGAGAAGGGGAATGGAGATGGTTGGGTGGCGGGGGGGGAGGGGGGGAGGAGGGGGAGGAGAGGAGATGCGGTCACCAGGCTCAGGTTAAGGAAGTGGGACGAAAAATGAAACGAGTGCGATAATTTGCCGTCATGGTTTAAAATAACATCACGTCCGTCTGTGATGTGGCCTATTTATTGCCGTTTACTTTCTTGTCCACCTCTCTCCAACTAAAATAAGTTATTCCTCCCCCCCCCCCCCCCCAAACCTTCCCCATCCCCTTCAAGAAAAAAAAGAAAAAGAAAAAAAGAAACATTTGATTTACTTTTCATTCCCATTATCAGCTCCCCTCCACCCAGCCCACCCTCTTCTTTCTTTTTCTCCTCAATTATGTATCACTGAGTGCCCCCCAAGTTGATTGCACTATAATCGTTATGCTTTTAACGTGTCTTCCACTATGTCAAACTAACATTTTTGTATTGGGCGGATTTTCAGTCCGAATGTAAACTGTGTCTTTGTGGGTGTTTTAGTCTCTGATCTTGGCATTTTGTAAAGATTTACACAAATTGTTGTTAGATTTCAAGAATTCCTTCTCTGATTCATCACGCAGCCATAGTTCAGTTAGTCATTTTAAATCTTTATTTTTGCAGCGCCCGATTGCATCCACTTGAAAGGGAGGGACGAATTAATTACTATTACACATTAAACAGTCCAGTCAAAATTAAATTGTATTTATTTAATTTTAAACCACAGTTTATTTGTTTGTTTGTTTGTTGTTGTTGTTATTGCTGTTGTTGTTTTCTTTTTGCTTTTGTCTTTTCAGTTTAATTCGAAGCTTTAACCTGGTATGTGTCTTTTTCCGTGTGGATTTTGCATGGACTTTTTAAAAATTCAGAACAAAAGCATGGCATATGATTGTCGTAACTTCCACAAGGATCAGTTACATTGTTACAGATAGGCTGGGTATCTGGCCAGATCAGTTTAACAGTATGTGTAACATATTGATTTGTGAGTGTCAAGAAACAGTAGATATCGCACCTATATAAAGGCAAAGCAACAGCTGATTTTTAAATGAAATAATGTTTGTGATAGGATGTATGGATCACAGACATACTATAAATAGACCCGGCGCGGGGCGCAGGGTGCGATACCAATAGCAGAACACAAGATTTCGTGAAAAACCCGACCGGATTTCCCGGCGGAAGTACAGCCAAAAGGTGACCCAAACTTAAGGCACTCGCAGTCTCTCGACTGGGCAAGGTAAGATAAGATGTCAAATGATCTAACATTGGATTTTGCTGAAGTTATTTGACACATTAAACTAGGTAGGAATGGGCAAATGTGTTTTACGCCATTAACTGATACTGTCAATTTCTCCTTTACTGTGTCATACTCATACACTCAAAATACCATCGTAAATAATCTTGTAGCTCTGAACAAGATTTGATCTTGAACTCCACAGTCACGGTGCCGTTAAACCCCAACACAAACAAACAAAGAGAAAGGAAGAAAGACTGAAAGCAAAAACAAAAGAAAAGAAACACAAGAAATGCAAAGTGTTTATAACAAGAGAGAAAACACAAAATGGTCGTAGTTACAAGAATTGGGTACTCACAGTTAATGACGCCATCCAATCTTGGGACAAAATTCTGGAAAATGATTACAGGTATAGGAATAGAGTTGTTTTATTCAGCATGTGTCTCACTGAACGAGTATTTCCTGCTGTACATGCCACTGTGTAAATATTTTCCCCGTGTGATGAAAGAAAAATCTTGCAAAAGAGGTTGCAGATTTGCTTTATCATAGTTTTGTTCAGGATGTGAGTCCTCACTATCATTATGGCAGACAGACGTGTGAGACTGAAAGTCATCAAAATTCTTGTAACTACGACCATTTTGTGTTTCAGTCTTTCTTCCTTTCTTATTTCTTTTTCTTTCTTCTTTTCATTTAAGTTGAACAAGGTGTCCTATTAGCACCAGACTTAATGTGTAAGTATTTCTTCTTTTCGTTTCTTTTTCTTATAAACTGTTATCATTTATTATCATTTGATCTTTTACACTACTGTTATTTTTGTGTGTGCTTCATCTTTTACACAACTCTTATTCTTTGGCGGCTATGGGCTTAAGTGTACTTACTATTATGTACGCCTAGGTATGGGCTTTAAGTTTGTTAACGTGCCACTGACAGTAAAAAATCCTAGGACAACATTTCCTACCCACTCCGCGTTTCTAGAGCTTTTGTTGTTGTTGTTATTGTTGTTGTTGTTGTTTACTATATCCGTTTCTTCCTGGAGTTCAGTCAGGTCCCACCCTAAAATGGCGGACACCTTGCTCAATTTGGCCCATCTCGTGTGTTGTCCCACAGCGCCGCATGTCAGATCTATTTCAGTTTGCCTACAGCATTGATATAGAGATGAAGAGGAGCAACATATTTTCACAGTAAAAATGAAGCATTTTTAAAAAATTGCTGTCCTCCACTTGTTTCTTCTATAAAACAAGATTTCAAGAAATCTAATATAATTAAGAGAATTCATTATAATTTCTTTTTTAATTGCTCTTCCTCTTGCTTTTATCCAGAAAACCTCAGGAAATCTAATCTAATTGTGAGAGTAAATTGCAGTTTTTATTAAGAATTGCTCTTTTTTTCGTACAAAACTTCAGGAAATCTAATCTAACTGAGCGATCACGTTGTGTTTTTTTTGTTGTTTTTTTTCTAATTTTTTTTTCTTCGCGCTTTTTTTTTTTTTTTTGTGTGTGTGTATGACAAGACTTCTGGAATTCTAATTTTATAGAGAGAGCATGTAGTTTTCAAAATTGCTCATCAACTTTGTTTATGCAGCACAGGACTTCAGGAATTCTACTCGAATTGTGCGTGCATACCACAGCCTCCTCTCCTTGTCTCCTTTACTTGATGGTCACATAAAAAACTGCTGGCGCTTTCTCAGATCTGCAAATGAAAACAATTTAGATAATTGATATAAGATTTCCCATACCAAGCTCCCTTTTTTTCTTTCTTTTTTTGACTGATTTTTATGAAGCATTTATAAATACAATTTATTGGATCCACGCTTACTGAAGTAACGTCGCCAGGTTTCCATGAAACATGATATGGAATACGTGACGATTTGTTAGATGCTGGCTGTGAACCATAGTGACAGGCAAAGGTGATCGGCCGTCATCAGATAGATTTGGTCAAGGAATTACTGATCATATTTGCTTTTCTAGGAATTCTCCTCCTATCAGCACATAGTACAACAACTTGATAATCATGGTAAATCACTTTAATACTTTAACTGGCAGCGCTATAACCATTAAAATTTCGAGATGTCACCCTAAACTCTTACCTTCTTTAACCCAAGACTTGAGAAGAGGCCCAAGAACTCGCACACTTTATTTATTTTGCCTATGATGTGCTTTCTAATGAATTACGTTCTAGCCCGCCAAATAAATATGTTGATTTTTCTCATAATTCTCTGTTACTCATATTTAAATGACAAGGGAAGAAAGAGAGAGAGAGAGAGAGAGAGAGAGAGAGAGAGAGAGAGAAAGAGAGAGAGATTGTTTCCTCTTTACAATGCTTGTGTTATGCCTCTTGTACTTAGTAAAGGGTGGCAATTTGGCTGACGGGCAAAGCGGCTCATTAGCGTTATAATATACTGACAAGATATTTGTCTTACATCGCCACTAGGTCTAATCTTTCATTTTTTTCCACAATAATTTAATATCGTCACGACAATATTGGTACTCTTCTGAGGATATTAGAGTTAATAAAGATTGTGTCTCTCTGTCCCTTTCCCCTCTGGCACTCTTTTTCATATTCTTCTAACTAAAATGTCTGCTATAATCGCATCTTTTCACAGCAGAAACCACAAATGAAGGCTGCGGCTCGGACGGCTATACAGATTTACTTCACTGTAAAAAAGTTACAGCTGGAGATTAGAATTACTGGATTAAGATATACATATACTACATGAAACAGCGATTTCGGTCTGATTCAGTACCTGTGCTGTGATGGTTCTCAAGGTCTTCGCTCAACCCGTTCATGGTGCAGTCCTAACAGATAGTTTCAGTTCAATGAGCGTAAAGGTAATAAGACTAGAGTACTCTGGTGGCACAAACTATACTATAGCATGTGTAGACGTCGCCCTTTCGCTAAGCTGAATTATACTGATCCGTATGAAAGGTAAGGATTATACCTAGTATTTTTAGAAGAGAGGTGAGTGGGAGTGGCTCTCTTTGCGCTGTGGAGTTTACAGAAAGGAACATCAATAATAATATGCTTATTTTCTTGCAATATCAAGCTCATACTGTGAAATTTTTTAATGGGCTCAGTGACAGTCTATAATATATTTCATTTGCAGTTCAGTTAGTCCGAATATATTTATCTCCTCTGTACTGTGGACGTTTCTGTATTTGAATGGTGGTCCACATGAATAAAACATTGTCTTGACACTATCACAATTTATCTTCTCCTAAACGCTCTCACTTTACTTATTTGTCTATTTGTCTATCTATCTATCTATCTATCTATCTATCTATCTATCTATCTATCTATCTATCTATCTATCTATCTAT
>JBCEWB010098751.1:0-12208 GCA_039654565.1 Peronia peronii
TACATACATACATACATACATACATACATACATACATACATACATACATACATACATACATACATACATACACTCATCCGTTTAAATTCTGTGGCATGCTGAGTGTTCATGATTATGGTGACGATCTTATTCCTGTGGTCGATTTTAAGACAAATTGACCCTGGTTAACGCCATCCTCACCACTATCATGATTTGGGCCACCAATTGAGAACCTCACACAACTCGTGCGATTATAGAATTTAAGTAGTTTAAGCAGACAAACATCATTTATCGGATTAAAGTTAATAGCGCTGGCTACAGTTCTGCATTGGATTTTCAGTGGTTATGTACATTTTCATGCATATGACAGTGTTTTGATTTTTTATTTGTTCACATTCCATATACAACATTGCTATTTTCATTACTATTGTAGTCATTCTTAGCATCACATTTATCATTTTAATCGTTATTATCATTAGTATTAATAATTATGGTCATTATCAGTGTCTGTCATTGTTGTGATATTCATCATTATCACCATGAAGGTTTAAGTTATTTGTTATCCTTGTCATTATCATTACCACTCGGAATTTCCTAAGGCAAAAAAGATGTTCTTATTCATACTCGTTGTATTATTGCGGGTATTTCATTATTATTGTTGTTGTACCCGTTATCAGTATCGATATCACAATGATTATGTTCGGATGGTGTAAAAGTCTATGAGGCAGAACACCAGTCTTATATTTTGGCTAATACGGACGTTGTCATATGAAACTACAAATGTAACATACCTTATTTCCCGCTCTCTCCAACTTTCCGGGGTTTTAGCCCGTGTCCGCCTCCTCGGAAATAGTAATTAATTTCCTGTGGGCGAACTTGCCATTTTACCTGCATTTAATACGTATGCCTCCTTGACAAAAACACTTGCATGGGATTATCTTGGCTTTGGGAAGACACTTTCCACACACTTCCTGACTTAACCCGGGCAATAACCGATTGTAAAACTTTGCCGTGAAATCTCTGTCTGAGACAATTGCCATTTACTTAGACATTTTACACACACATCTTCACTCGGTCCGTGTGAAAATAAACTGTAAACCTTTTCTGTAATAATTCTCTTTAGAGAAGATTGCAATTTACCTTTACAATTTGTTTTTCTAGTGAACAAATTGCATTTGATGGAGCAGATTTGTTTTGTTTTGTTTTGTTTTTGGTTTGTTTGTTTGTTTTATTACAGTAGAAAGTTATTTTGGAAAATAATCAAACTATAGTGAAAAGAGCATGTTGTCAAAGCCACGGTAAGTTACTACACGGCGGGATTGGCTATAACTGGCCCATTGGACAAATTTTTACTTCATCTGTGCTTTGTAACCAGTCTTTACTGGTATCGTCTTCACAAGACCACACTATATCCATTCTCTGCACCATATCAGTTCGTTCATGAAAGACTGTATATCCACTTTGAAAACGAAATCAAGTAACTTCTCTAGATTAATTACACTCTGATACCGAGGCTTTATTCTTCATTCCAAATCCAAGTGGCTGCGAGCGGTTAGCTCTTAGCAGCTGCATTGTCGTGTAGATCCATGTCACCTGGAGAATGGGGCTCCTCCCATGTGAGGGGGGAAGTGTGAAGTAATCCTAGCAGGTTTGATTCCGGGATTTGTATAGGCCAGGGTCTGCATAGACAGTGGATCCTATGTGGTTGGTTCTAATCATCCTCTGCTGGCGGCGGCGTTCAGGTGGCAGGCAAGTTGCTAGGCTGACCGGAGATAGATTGCTCATCTGATACCGAGGCAGCTGTCTTTGTCTTGATAAAAAAGAGTAATATGAGATCTATGTAAGGCGGTACATTCCACCTTTAGATCGAAATCAATTTACAGACGAAGTGAGATTTAAGTTTGACGCTGTGCTAGTGTGACATTTTGAAACCAACATATTTATCTTGATCATTTTGTTTGACAAAGAACCTTTCATTTTAGTAATTTTATTTCCAAGTTGGACTTACGATAATATTTTTTCCCTTTAACAACATAGTCTTTCTTTTGATGTTATGGGATCTCAGAAATGTTGTTAATACTATTTTGATGTAATATAATTATATTAACACATCTGGCAGATAATGTAAAAAAACAAAAACAAAAACAAAAAAACTACTGTTGATAGAAAGTATTGGCGAAGAGATCAGACGGTACTACTCTGAAGAAGTGAAGACATTGCATCCCAGTCGAATGTGACAAATATCATTTCATGTTGTAAACATTAATAGTTGAGCTGGAATTATGAAAATTTAGAGCTTTTGCCAGATTCCCTTTCACAAAATATCTAATGACATAATATGAATATAATTATAAAGAAGAAACTCATTTAATGAAATTGTTACGCAGTATTTTTCTCGCCATATTTCTATTAATAATCTTCACCTGATATACATCAAATTAAAAATAAATAAATAAATGAATAAAATACTTAAGTGTGTCACTCGACATATGTGTTGCTTCTAAATCGAATCAAGAAACAAGAGCAGCTTGATTTCTGTCAAAAAGGCGACTACTGTCTTCCCAATCGACCCCCCCCCCCCCCCCCCCCCTCGCTCCGGTTCACCTTAATGTATTATGGCCATGTGCGGATGTTCTGGCCATTCTCGCCAGTTGAACTCTCTGGAAAGAAAATGAACAGAACTTCCTGTTCCATAACATAGCTAATTTATTCTCTCAGCACACCTTGCGTAGGACATTTCAGTTATATCCTGGCTTCGGGAAACAGTCCAAACTCTGAGGCACCCATTACATGACTATAAATTACACAAACTTTTTTTTATATACCGTTTTCAGTATCTATTCTGTTGACGTGTTCTACACTGTGAGTCAACAGTGTAATGACTGGACCTCGGACTCGGATAAAAAGATTCGAAATTTAAGGGCTGTCGATATTTTGTCTGTGAGAAAGATACATTAAACATTCCTGACTTGTCCCAGGTTAATATGGGTACCTGCTTATAGACAATATTATTGTTAAATTGATAAGGGTTGGAGTATCTCGTATGCAGCCTGTGTGCTACCCAAGAAACTGAAAACGTATCTGAGTGTCCTCTTTGAGTCTTTCGGGGTAATACTCGACTATAAAGCGCTGGAAAACAACGTTATATAAATGTTTTTATTATTATCATTATTTATTATTATTATTATTATTATAAATATGTGCATTAACAAGTTTTGCGGAATATGGATTGAATTATAGGTCAATGAGGAAAATCCCTGTCTGTGCCCTCAAAATAATCGCAGAAAGTGTATTTCAATTAAACTAAACGGTATTGTTCTGAGAACCATGCAAAATTTGAATGAAACAAATCCCCTTGAGCATGCAACGTTATCGATGAAAAACATAGTACAAACATTTCCAAAAGGATCATAGAGTCTGTATGTTAAGGGCTAGCATATTGGATGGGAAAATCAATAACAAAACAAAAAATGAAATAGACCTAAAAATTATTACTTGACAAAAACATTGTGACTGTACTGGAAGTGTTTTTAGTCATGTTTTCAAATTATAAGAGAACAGTGTTTTGTTTTGGTTTGTTTTGTTTGATCTGTCCTCTTTACACTGATCTTCCTCTTGTACTTGGCAAAGGGAAGTAAACTGACTGTCAAAATAGCTCATTGGTACTTTAGTCTATGTGCTTGTGTGTAAGTGTGGATGCACATGACTTAATACTTCTTCATAGTCCTTAACTCCATCTGGCGTCATCGGGATGCTTCCTGACATGTTGTATACCAGTCTTTTTCATCTCTCAACATTGTCGGCTATGGCCCGTGCCTCCTCAAACGTTTTCTCTGTCCAATCCTGGATGTTGGCGGTTCATGTTTTTTTTGTTTTTTTTTCAATGTCCATTTGTTTTGTTTCCCATCTAACACCATAAACCATCAAAGTAACTTCATATATCATATTAACTGTGAAAGAAATTTCTCGTGAGGACAATCGCAAATTTATCTTAACTTATCTTTAACAGAAGCAGGAGCAGCAGAGAGAAGCCACCACCATTACCTCTTCTGCCAAAACCGTCTGTCTTGTCCCGTCAGGGATCTTCTTACCTATCACATCAAGGACACGCCCACGGATCCAGCCAAGGACACATTCACGAATCTACCCAAGGATATACTCACAGATCCGTCCATGAACATGCTCACAAACCCACTCAAGGACACATCCACGGATCTGCGCGGCCTGTAGAACATAGCTCTGTCCGTTACCATTCCGGAGGTTACCAGTCACCTGGCAGGAAACCACCGCGCCCCAGCACCTTGGGACCCTCTCAGTCCACAGGTGAGTGTTCTGGGCGGTTAAAAACTCCGTTAATAGGTGAGCAACCTGTAAGAGTTGAATCTGTAGTCACAAGTGAGAGCTTTTTGTAATTAAATGCCAGTTTATAAAAAAAGGTACTCCTTGATGTTAAAATCTCACTTTAAGATGGAGTGTTCTTTTCAGATGAGAGGTCTCTGAAGTTAAAAGTATCAGTACTCTGATTTTTTTTCTTTTGCCTCAGTGTCAAGTCGAAAAAGAAAAACCCAAAAAATCAAAGCTTTAACATGGCCAGAAGAAACAAACATTAAAAGACATAATCGATCATACTTTGATTTTGTCGGGTGAGCAAAAGCAAAATATACGCTTTGTAAGACTAGAAAAAAAAAAAGCAACAACCAACAACACGTTTGACTTTGTCCTGCTGGGAGATGCAAATTTGTGACAACATCAGATCAGAAAAGCATATTGAGAGAGAAAGCACATGCGAAACTTCAAAATAAGCGATTTTCCTCAAAACTTAAATCAGAAGCAGATCTCGTTAACAATAGAAAAATATGATGTTGTTTTGAAATACAGTTCCACTGTTAGAATTCACAAGAGCCCAACCACAATTTTTACATTGACTTGGTGATCATTTAAGTGCAACTAAATATAAAAACATTGGAATGGCGAGCTTTGATTCCGAGCGTATTATCCTTGTATTTGTCGAAATTTTGAACATGACAAATTCCATTGATTGGTACTCGCAGATGTTCCCTCGATTTTCATTCCTTTAATTGAGTTTAATTTTTTTGTATGTCTGTTGTTACCAATGCTCCTGCTTCTTCCGGCTCAAACAAATAGTTTTCTCAGCTCCAGTTTAAACCCAGAGTATGCTAATGCCTGTTGTAGTCAGTTTTTGTAAAAGATAGAAGAGAGTCAAATAAATAGACAGACAGATAGACGAACGGTTGGACAGACAGGCAGAAACACAGACATACATACATACATACAGACAGACAAACAGACAGACAGACTGGAAATGTGAGATTCATATATTTTATATTATGCTGATATGTGAACACCACATAATACGCATCTCCTTAAGCCCACATACTTTGGTTTCTTTGTGATCATTTTCTTTCTGAAATTAGCCGGCTGCTTTTTTTGTGTTTATGTGTGTCAACACTTTTCAGGGTCGTATCTCAATCCTTCCAACTTCCACTTGCCCAATTTAAACGTTCAAGAGATGGAGACAATCGCCGGCCAGATCGAAGCTCATACGAAATCAAAGGATGGGAATAGTAAGTGTTAAATCTAACCTATTATACACAAAGTCTTAATTCTATAAAAAAAAAAACCAAGCAAACAAATAATAATATAATAATAATAATCAGTAATGATACGATATTATTATTATTATTACTGTTATTATTATTATTATTTACATCCTGTATGTTTTCTTGTTGCCCCGAAGAAGAACCGAGAGATTAAAAAATTTGGTCAGTAATATCTCTTTATTCAATTTTTTAACATATGTAGTTTTATAGATTGTTGCTTGTTTTTTTTCAGTGGCTTGAGTTAATTGCCGATAGACAATCCGTCCTAAAGTTTAAGACATTTATGTGAAATAATAATAATAATAATAATAATAATAATAATATATAATAATAATAATAATAATAATAATAATGTAAAACAGAAAGAAAGGCAGGAGGAGAAAAACAACTTATTTGGAATAAATACAAATGTACAGGATATACACATGAGTGCTCTTGGAAGTTAAACACACTCAAAAATGGATGTTCCTTGATACTAAATTTCAATTTAAAGTAAGTATTCATTAACAATAATATCGATAGCTTTTGGTAATTGATATGTTTTATAGGTGTTAATTTTTCATGAATATTATGTAGAAGACTATAAATTGTGTGCGCCAACACAAAAGAAGTCGTATTGATTCTCTTTGAAACAGAATATTTCTTTTTCTCCTCCTCAATAATCTGTTCTATGCATCAGTCAGTGGGACAGAGATTGGACATTTTCTATTTCCCTGTTTAAATCATAAATTTGGCAAACTGTGCCAGGTGACACAATAAGACCTCTTCTCAAACTGGCTTATCTAAATGTCGCAGTACTCACAGACTTGAAGTGATGAATGCTTCGCTTGTTTAATCCTCTACGGACCAGTGAGACATATTTGGAACCAGAATAGGAGTGGCTCCAAAAGTCTGAAAGCTAAGAACGATTGGCTATTTTATAGAGAATAACTTAAGAGCAAAGACTTTTAAGAATGCAGACCGATATTCAGTCAGCACAAACTAATGATCTCACATTAAGATTACAAAACATAACTATGTCTCGGGACAATAGTATAATCTTGCTGTAGCAGCTGATCTGGGATTTAGAGGGTCAACATGGAGAGTTGTTACATGATCAGGGATATCAATTCCTTTGCCTATATTAAGGAACACGTTGTGGAACACCCTGTATGTGCAAAATCTCCTAATACTGATCATTATTAGGCAGCTTAAGTGATGTAAAAGCAATGACAAACAAGCTACGTAGAATACTAGACTAGTTTTTGTCGCATTTTAAGCCTTCGGCTGCCAGAAACATATCTATTAGAGGACGCAATATTATTTCAAGCTTCTAGACGTGGTGAGTCTGTCTTGGCACAATGAAACTGGGTAGCTCTAAGATTGTTGGCCTTTGAAGTGCTGGACAAATCATCACTTTTATCGCAGGATGGATAGCAGAATGAATGTGCATATAGCCTCGGCGGCGAACGTTAAGAGGAAAAATTCAGGATATTTGTGCCATTTTAAAATTATAATTTCAACTATCATGTGGCAAAGCGTCTCATTGGGCGAGGTTGTTAATTAATGCAATCCCTGCTCCCTTCCCCCTCCTTTCTTCCTCCTTCAATCTCTATTCCTACTGCCCCTACTCCCTTCACCCATTCATGTCCTTGTTATGACTTACTACATGTATATCAAACCCTGTTGTCTCTTCCACAGATGCCATGGACTACACAGGATCCCGCCTTCTCATCATTCTACTCCGTGAGGAATGTTCCAGACTCCTACAGATCGGCGATGAGAGTGTTAACGTTTTTTGTAATCAGTTCCAATCCAAATTTCGCTCCTTTTTCTTTTAACGTTGTACTCCTGAGATGTATAAGATAACATCTGCATGATCAAAAGTATCACTGCACAAATTCAAACAAGACAAAACAACAACAAAAATGAATAGTCTACTCGCATTAAAGGCTGATGAACGTACATGTATTTACCTAATAACAATAATAAGTAAACGAATTGTACCTTGTCGTAGAAGCTGTTAAGTTAAGCAAAGAAATTTCTGAGTCTAAAAAGTTTCAAAACAACATTCCTTTGTATATTTGTCGTTTAGTCAGGTGGGAGGACTTCAGTCAAGAAAGTACTGAGTGAGTAAAAGATTCTGAATGAGTTAATGAATGCTTGAAAGTTGTTTTGAAAAAAAAAACGGGGGAGGGGGGGGGTGAGCCTTTAAGTAAGTGAGTTAGTGAGTGAGTCGATATTTTAGTGATTTAGTGAGTAAATGAAGGGATAAATGGGTGAGTAAAGGGATGAATGAGAGGGCGGATGAGCGGATACCTGAGTGAGTGACTGGTGTGTGAATGAATGACTGAGTGAGTGAATGAGTGAATGAATAAATGAGCAAGTGAGTAAGTGAGAGAGTGAGTGGGTGAGTGAGTGAGTGAGTGAGTGAGTGAGTGAGTGAGTGAGTGTGGGTGAGTAAGCTATTGAATGAATGAACTGGCGAGTAACTGAATAAACGAACAGATTATTTAATGTGCGGGTTCAGGTCGTGTGCGAATACGTGAACTGGTGATGCCTGGGGAATAAATTTGCATAATTTGAAAGAGTGTATACTGCTGAATTAGTGTAAACTGTATTACCTTCTGTACATACTTCGTGATAAAGTTATCTACAATATACTATTCTAAAATATGGGCGGTAGAAATATGTATATTATTATATTAAATAGAGATATAAACAAGTTGATGTTATTGGTTAATGTGTGTTTGATCTGCCCTTCCCTCCTATAACGCCATTTTGTCGTAGTAGTAAGAATGTTCCATATTTGCATCGATATTAAACAAATCATAAGAATAAAACATTTAATTGACATTCTGAAAACGTAGCGTTTATTTTTTTGCAGACATCAATCAGCATAAATACAAAACCCAAATTAATTTTAAGAAGTGCTTGTGCGGGAGATGGGTCCTGGAAGTGACATTCTGAAGCACACAAAAAGCGCAATTTTTACCGTCACGTTTCAGTTGAGCATGCATAGATGGGTCACGTTTTCAGCCAACTAAGTTATCTCCCTTTGCCAAATACAACAGGCATAATTAAGCATTGCAGAGAATGAAACCCATCCAACCACACATACACACACATACACACACACACACACACACACACGCATACACATTAGCTCTGGTTCTTTGAAACACATAGATAAAAAAATTATGTTAAAAAAAATTACTGCTAAAAGAAATTTACGTATTTTGTAGGAGATATAGTATTTATACCCTAGTGTCTGAAATGACACTGCAAATTTCTGGTGTATAATAGCATGACGATAAAAGAGTTAATCTGGCAGCTTCCAAAAAGAGAAATGATTATAATGCTAATAATGCTCACCATAAAAGTCCCATGTGAGAACACGACCCGCAGAAACTTTAAATGTCGACAGACCGGATGGAAAAGTTAGTAGGACGTTAAAAGAAGTACAGCTAAATCTTACTGACTAAAGAGTCACTGGAATTAACTTTGAAGTGATTGTCTTGGTAGAAAAGAGTCGTGGCTTATCACATTTTGTCACCATAGTAAAATACACCCATTTCCTAATTCACTGACAACAATCATTCTGTACATGAAAACTTTAACAGCAAACTCATTTTGAGGGGGGAAAAGAAAAAGAAAGAAATGTGTATCGTTAACCGATTCCCTTGACAGTTACGTATAACATGCTATTTTGATTGTGACTAAAATTTGGAAGCACGTCTCAGTTTCCTCATAATATCTATGTTTACAAGTATAGAACCCACGACCTTCGTGGAGACTTTTTAAATAATATGGGACAACACTGCCCTGCGAGCCAAAGTGTATGGCAAACGTGCGCATCTCGATGTTGGTATTCTAGATGATTAAACTGAACATTACCAGAAAGAAAACAACAAAAAAGAAAAAAAAAATGTATTTATTGTTTTGGATGCTCTGCGAGCGGAAGCGGAAAGAACAGTAGCGTAATGCGTCATTCTTTCGAACGTATAATTCGGATCAAACACCCTCGAAAATTTACTCTTCAATTATCATCGTCTATTTAGAATAACATCAAACATAATAAGCTTTTTCCATGTTTATATAAGTAGGAACACAGATTTTTATAAAACAATTCTGTGTGCCAAATATCAGATGGATACATTCAGCAGTTTTCGAGTCCAGGAGCCTACAATGGATTTTATAGTAAACTTATAGTATAAATTTATAGTATATTTTAGAACTCCAATAAGTCGTCTGTCATGTGTTTAATTTGTAACTGCAGGGAGTAGATCATCTAGATTTAAAAGGATGGTTTATATTTATTATAAGGAATTGAAGTTGTTCATACTTATGGGCCGCCCTGCGAAATGAAACAGTTAAAGGTTTTTGTTCATTAAAGTTAATTAATTAGTTCCCCAATCATTCACATACAGCTTTCCGCAATATTAAGAGGCAATCTATTACATCGTTTCATTCTCTCAAAAAGGTATTTTCTGTGCTGTAAAAAAAAAAATTCATGTAAAAATATAGCAAAACTTTGGCACCAAAAAATGCCAAACGTAGGGCGTAAAAGTACTGTAAAAAGTTGTCTTGCAGATAAGTGCTATTTAGACTATGATGTTAAACTTCGACCAAAAAAAAAAAAAAAAAAAAAATGGCATCAGAAAATACCAAACGTATGCCGTAAAATTAGAACAAAAATAAATCTTGCAGTAAATTCTATGGTAAATTGATTATAAGTTCACAGCAAACGAATCTAAATTTACAGACAATTTTTACAATGTGTTCACTATGTATAAAAAAAAAAAAAAAAGAAGAAAGAAAGAGATCGCTGTCGCAGATCAGCATTTTCTCGAAACAGCGTTTGCAGTGAACAAACATTTGGTCAAAGTATATTAATATACCTCAGTCTGTCTGCCTCAGCGCTCTGGACAACTGAGTCCAGAAATTCTCCGTGTCTTCGTATCTCAGGAGGCGATGGCATTGGTTCTGTAGGAAAGTGCGGATCTCCAGAGGAGACTGTCGTAGGTCCACATGACCCACCAGCACAGGGACTATGACGTCAGTCATGATGTGCAGCTCGTGCATGATGGCCAGGTTCACCTCCATTCGCCGGTCGGGGTCCTCGAAGATTTCATCAGACAGAACCAGCAGTGTCCGATTGGTTCCAACGATGGCTCCGAGCATCTGCGGCACGCGATGTCCCCCATCGAAGTCCACCTCTCCTAGAATATAGGTCACTTCTCGCTCTTGTAGACGTGGAAGAAATGTTCGCTGCATGAAATGTCTGCACTCTATGTCCTCCTGAAATATCAAACATCGAAATGTATTTAATTTTTTTTTGGGGGGGGGGGGTTGTGTTTTGTTTCGCTCTCTTTCTTGTCTTTTTTTTCCCCTTTCTCTCTTCGTTTTCCACTGTTATGTTATTTTATTTTATATTATAATTATGTTATGTTATGTTATATTATACTGTATTATATTATATTGTATTACATGCTGTTTAGTTTCGTTTTGAGGTGTCTGAATGAATAGAGGGGAGCAACATTTTTAGGTTTATATAGGAAATTTGAATTTGGTATTTCAAATCAACATTATGACTGACTGGGGTGTCTATGACGTAACGGTTACATTCATCGGACTCGGGTTCAAACGTTGCCGGGTTCCTAACAGTCCCCGACATGTTGTGTTTGGTAAAGACAATTTACATGCATCTTCTGATGCAGCCGGAGTTAAAACTGGGAACGGATGCTTTCAGACAGAGAATATTATTGTTAGGTTGGTCAAGATTGTGCGGGAAACAGGCTGCCGCCTTGCATGCTTTTCCCAACAAGCTAAAAAGGTGCAAGGGTGTCGCTTTAGAATTTATCGAGATAATAGCAAATTGCAAAGCACTTGAAATCTCTACTTTTGGTGAGTAAGCCCTGTATCAATGCCATCTATTGTTATTGCTGTTGGCAGTGTTAAAAATAAATAAATAAATAAATAAAAATAACAGGGGCAATGAATAACCATCAGTGACGAGCAATCTTTATTCTGTAGAATCTGACAACCCAGGCAATTAACAATTCGTACTTACTTTCAAATTAATCTCAAACGGCTGACTTAAAACACAACACAACTGACAGGAAAGATGACACAAAGAGGGACTCTAGAGATAAAGAGTTAAAATAATGTTGATACATGTGACTGGTTGAAATGAAGCAAAGCAATATTCACTGCGTTTTCACATTTTTTTAGATTTATAAAGGAAATTTGAATTTGATATCACATTGACTTCTATAAATAAGCCTAGCAGAGTAAAAAAAAACCCCAGTCAGTACGTTATTTTGTACATAAGATAAAGAAATCGTGCAAAGATTGGACTGAAGTTAGGGAAGGAGGGGGGAGGGAGAGAGAGAGGGGAGGGGAGGGGGAAGAGCGCGCTGCTTATGTCAGATTGAGGTAAAAATATCGATTTCCTTTTTTTTTTTTTTTAATCTTTGGAATGGGTAATCATTTCTGTACCAGATTATAAGTCTAAAATGCATATTAAAAAAAAAAATCCAGCTTTAACAAAATCCCTTATCAAATTGAGGAAAAAGATCGTATCCAAAACATTTTTTTTCTCTCACCATATATGGTGTCGAAAGACA